>VYZS01020939.1:0-23101 GCA_013400695.1 Neodrepanis coruscans
AAGAGATGCAACATATAGATGGGTTTATGATCAAGGAGTGGACTTAACCGTAGATACTATCTCCCAAGTTATCCCTAACTGTGAAATATGCACTGCAATCAAGCAGGCCGAGTAGGTAAAGCCTATGTGATATGGTATACGATGGCTGAAAATACAAATATGGAGAGGTCTGGCAGTTCCATAACATCACAATCCCACAAATCCACCAAGGAAAGCACTATATGCTTATAACAATGGAATCAAATGCTGGACGGTTGGAGATGCAAACTCATGTGCCTCATGGTGGCTCATGTCACCATCTGAAACACTATCCTGGACTTGAAAAGCAAGCTTTGTGGCAATATGGCCTCCCAGAAAGAAGTGAGTTGGACAATGGGACTCATTTCAAAAATAGCCTTTAAGTTAGTGATGGGAAAACTATTTGTGGTCTTGGAGGTGCCCATGGGGGGTTGGGGAGTGAAGCCGAGGCCCTGCTGTCAGACACAGGGCTAATATGAGAAGAGTCCCTGTAAGCAATGAACACGAACATCAGATAAGGAGGCAGAGAGAGTGAGAACTAGACAACACAACAGCCTACTGGAACAATATCTCAAGGTCTCCTTGAGGGGAATGTGTTTCCCTGCAGTAGGGCAATAGTAGTGGCAGCTCAGCCCTTGGTGGGAGGGGGTTTCTGGGTCCCGGGATGGGGCAGAGAATGAGGAGGGCCTCTAATGGAGCTGGGGGGCAATCAGCAATGAGTGACACCTGCCACTGAGTAATGCTATATAGACCCGGGGGATCACGTGTTTGGGGAGCAGGTCTATTGTGATATTTGCTATTTTCTTCAGGCTTGACCTAAACTGACATAAAAACCTTAAAAACCCATAAAATCCTTTGCTAGAAGAATAGTTTATTCTTACAGTTAATGCAAAAAGCTTGAAATGGGAATTGTCTGAAGTTCAATCTATATTTTAATTTTTTTTTTTAAATCATACAATTGAAAATTCACAAAGGACATTGAAAAAGGCAAGGCAATAAAAACACCATCACCAAGGTACAGGTGAGTTACTAAACTGCTATTGTGCTCTGCAGTTTTACATCAGCTTATGTTCAATCCTTGTTGAATCAACATGATCATCTAGGTATTATCCAATCTAGTTTGTGCTGTGAATCAGATAGCTATGTTTATGCATATCCTGTGCCATATCCTATGCCAATAGTTCATAGAATTGAACTATTCCTAAGAAGTATTTTCCTAGCATATTTTAATATCCCTATGATCTTATTTATCATTTGTTGTGATAGGTGAGGTTGCTATGGAGTTAAGGAGCTAAAAGGCTTCCTGATGAAGTGTTTTCTGATAGCCTCTTGATTTAATTCTAAAACAGACAATCTCCATCTGAAGCCAAAGGTTCTTTGAATCAACTTAATGAAATAAACAAAATTGCACATGTTTTTTACCACTAATGCATTTTTGGTCAGCAGTATTGAAAAGGAAAACCTGCAGCAATAGAGCACCTTCTGTCCAGCTTTAATGATTGTTTCAGCAACCAGCCAGGGAATATGTTACTGGATGGATTTAATTGTGCATTCCTTAAGGTTAATCATGGACACTATGTTTACCTAACTGCATGATCTACAAAGTCTCTAACCTGGAAGAAAATAGAGAATTTACAGTACTCCAGGAATACAATATGGAGGCCAGGGAAACCCTCTGTGATTTTGTTTTCCAGGCAAGATGTGAGTTTCCATTTCTTTGCTGATTTCAATAATACTTGTATGCACATAAGAACAATTGTACCTGGCCTTTAGCTGATGCTCTCCTGCAGTGGCTGTGGAAACAGAGAAGTAAACAAAGCTCTTTGAATGTTCCTGCCATTCGTTAAATTTAAAAAGAGATGCCTGTTGCAGCTTGTGTCAATACAAATGATACTCCATCAATACACTTTACTAATCTAAGTGGGTAATTACTGAAACCCCTGGAGGACACATGCAGATCCATCTGGAAATTACCATCACTGCTGCCTTGTCCTTATATACATGTAGTCATAGCTTGTTCCCAGGTTGCACTCTATGTTTTTGGTTTCAGGATTTATTCTTTTTGCTTCAGGACAGAGTCCAGACATAGTGCATGCTAAAATAGATGTACAAGTTTGTGGATAAAAATATCTATTTGACTGTCCATTCTGGCATATCACTGAGACTGTTAAAACTATTTTTAAAACTCTCTTCTAGCTATGTTAAGCAAATACCCTATATAGAATTGCAGTGTAGTACTGATGCTTATTTTATCTTTCACTATGCTTTAACTAAATGACAGCTTAAGAGAGTACTGCTCATAATTCAAGGAAAATCCCAATTTTTATTGCTACAGCCTGGATTCTGCCTTTCACTTGTCCCATATGTTTGCCATGCCTCTTCTCTTTTTCTTACATTGTGTTCCAGCTCTCATTGTATGAGTTCTGAATGGATTTTAACTTTGAATATTGGAGGGGCTGCTTGTGGAGAAAAGCACTATCCCTCAGGTCAAACAGGAGCAGACTCCAGGCTTTTGACTGAAAATTCCTCTGTACACTTATTTCTCTATAGTGAACCTTATAAAGCCTATACAACTGACTAAATAAAACTATCCAGAATTAATAATATCAAGTTTTCAGTTTTCAACAAGATGGTTTCTGGAAGTAATATGTTTAGAAATGCTGATTCTATTTCTAGATATAACTACACAAAATATTTCAGAAATGAGATCTTTAAAAAAATGGATGTAGCCTTTTCCTTGGATATGTATGTCAGAGTCTGAGATGGTTACCTGAAACAGAAGAAATATGTTCTTTAATGTGCTGGAAAAAAACTTTGTTCATCTGAGGAACACAGATGGTGTATGTACTGAGACACAGCATGTCATACTGACTCTCCTGTAATTTTGTTCTTGTGTTTTGGCCACAGGAAGTAAGCTGTTCTATAATTCCTACATTGTTCTTCTCTTCTTGTGCTGTGAAAAACTTGTACATGTAAGTAAGTTGTTTCCCCAAGCCCTGTGGTTTAGACATTGAAGGGGTTTTGTCTCCTTTTGTCTTTCAAACTTGAGAATGAAGGCCTGGGACTTTATCTCCTTAAAAATGACTAATTAATTTGATGTGGCTAGTTTGGGAACATTTCAGAATCTGCTGCGCACACTGATGCTGTGGCAGCAGGGGCAGCTAGAAAAAGGAAAAAAAAAGAGTAGAAAAAGAGTAAGAGCTGTCTAAAGTACTGTTCAGTCAATATTTATGCCTTAATCTGCTGTGACACATTGTCTCTTTACTGCATTTTTGTATTATCCATAGGGACATTAATATACATCTCAATATTTTTTTTGCCATAGGATCAAGAGCAGAAATATAGACATTGTTAATATTATAATGGTTTAGCTTAAAACCGCAAGGGAAGACAAAGGAAAAAAAAAAAAAACTTTTGTCCTGTGCCCACATTCGGCTGGGAGGAGTAGCCAGGTTACCAAGGTTACCTCTGCCTGGGTTTTTCCCATCAGCCCCTGAGACCCACAAGTTGTGCTGGGAGGGGGCTGGGATTATAAATCTGCGGGACAGGACACTCACCCTCTCTCTCTCTCTGGGACTCTGGAGCTGAAGGTGCGGTGCCTCTACTCAGCACGGCCTTGAGGACTGCTCCCGCCCCAGACCTTGCTGCCTGCTGCCTCTTCTCCATGGAGNTTAGGACAATATTAACAACAGAAAGCTTTCTGACAAAGACAACTACTTATCCCACAATGTCTAATGCAGCTTGCAAGAGCATTCAGTCATGCACACTAAACAAGAGTGTCAGAAACAAGAAACACACCTCCCCCAAAACTTAGCATAGTATGTGTTAAGCATGATTTACTTAATAATTTGAATGATTTTAATGGAAATACTCTTGATCTGTAGTTAAACAAAATGAAAGATGAACCAGTCTCATGGCTTTTCCCTTTTTTTGCTCTTGTTTCTCCCCATGTATATACAGTTCAAGTAGACTTTTAGGCCCCATCCTGGATTCTGTGACTAACTCCTTGTATGAGTATCAGCTGGTAGAGAGATCTGAAACTCATCTAGGATAGTAAAAGGAGAGATAACTGGTACAGAAGAGCAGGAAGCCCTGCCCAAAAATCCAGACAGGGGTAGCCCACTGGGAGTTGAGTGTGGAGTGGGCAAAGTAGAATGTGCATGGTTGAAAGAAAGGCTTTGATCCAAGCAGGGAGACTTGTTCTATTCTAACATTAGAATATAAGACTGGATGGCCCTTGAACATGAAGCTTTATGGTGTGGTTAAATGAAGCAGGAAAAAAGACTGGGATGATGATGATACGTAGCTGCCACAGAAGAAGCTGTGATGTGAAATGCTTATGTCTAACACACACCAGCTGGAAATGGGTTTCATCCTTCTGACTGATGCACCCTGCATACCCAGAAAACTGGAGGGTCCTGGATTCATGGTTTTGTCTACCAAAAATAGAAGTCCTGCTTATTTGTGGCTCTTGGAATAAGATTGTATTGTTGTTATTTGACACAGTGACTTAGTACTTCTCAAACCTTCCACAAGCTTCATAAATGGAAGCAGTTACCCCCTCCAGTGAACAGGTAGTATAACATTTCTAACTGCAGATTCCACAGAGAAGGATATACCTACTGTTTTGACAGAGATGTGTCAAAAATAATTTCAAAAGTAAACCAGCAAAAAGAACCAGTTCTTGTCAAAGAGTTGGCTTTTACACAGTAAAAAGCACCCTCTAAGCACTCTTACCATGACCCCAGCAGCTACATTTGTTTTCATGCTCTAGCCATTCATCCATGCCTGAGCTACATTGTCAAAGATTTATACAAGGTTGTGTGCTGGTGTCTGTGAAACAAGTATACATATTTAACTAATGTGAACTTTTGTGTTTCTGTGGTTAAGATGATTTGTAAAAAGTTGCCTCTTGTATTTTCTTCCTTCATCATTTAAGAGATTTTTTTCCAAAACCTTCATGAGAGCATATCTAGCAAATAATAATAATAGAAGCTGTAGAAAATAGAGGTGTGGGATAACTATTTTTAGTTTTCTCTGATGATATCTTCAGTTTTATAGGTGAGAATAGTATCCTATAAGTGAAGATGTAAGATTTTGTAAAGGACAGCATGGTAATAAAAGTGGGTACATTTGAACTACTGAAAAGCTTGATTTAGTGCACATTTATGTTGAGAGTGCACTGTTACAACCCATCCCAGAAGGTCAGGGCAACCCCAGTTCTTATTAATAGATCGCTTGAGATGGATTAGAGTAAAATAACACTGAATGATCAGTGTTTCTAAATATATATATATATGTAGGGTTTATTTTACAAACATTTGGTTGCAATGGAAAGCAGGTATGTAGCTGCTCTGGTTACTATTATCTATAGTAATATAGCCATAGGAAAGCATAAAAATATCTCTTGGGAATTGTATTAGGGAAAAGAAGGAAAGAGAGAGAGAGAGAAAGGTAACAAGACTTGATTGTTGCCGTTTGGATGTCTGTTTGTCAAAGTGATGGTCTTGATCCATCTCGATCTGTTGGGAGTGGGGGAAAAAGCCCACTAAATATGGGTGGGTCAATATACACTTAGGGTCAGGTGATAATGTCAAGCACCACCCCTGAGGGGGGGCAGTTTTCAGTCCTGTAGTGCAAGGCCTCAGAAATACATCTGGGGGAATTTTGTGTCTTTATCTACATGAAAACTGCCTTTAAGTCAGCATAGGTGAGACAGATAAGCCACATCAGACCTCCCCCAGGGGTGGGAGGGGAAGGAGTGATGATGGAGGGGAGGGTGTGGTGGAACTTGACAGCTGAATGAGTTTTGCAAAGAAGGACATTACCATGACAAGAAGAAACATCCTGCCTTGCAGAATCTGCTTCTGAGTCTGGTTTGGGGGATGCAAACCTGGCTTCAGCAAAACACCCTGGCACCTCCACAATTATTTTGAATCATCAGCCATTAACAGTCCAGTCTCTCACTTATATTTACTGTGTGTGTAATAGAGTTGTGGCTCATTGGGAACTTTTGCTCTTAAAATGTATATATGTAGCTCTTCAAGCTGGAGCAGAATGTAACATTGGTTTAGATAGCAGTTATGTGAGCTGTAAAAGGCTCATCTGTCCTGTTTATTTTGCTGGTTTTGGACTTCATGGATTAATGGACATGAAAGCATTTTCTTTTCCTACACTTATTTACTATAATGGGAATGCTATAAAGTGAATACTATAATATATCCATTCATTTCTGTTTCACAACATTAATATTTCTTCTGCCTAGAGCCCTAGACTAGCTGAAGCAAGAAAATCAGAGCTAAGGTTGTTGCTTTGTCTTTAACTTATCATATTGTACTTTTTTTTGTCCTCCATAATAGTTTGAATTGAGAGGTGCAATTTTGCCTTTTTGGATGTCCCAGGCTCTCACAGTACAAGCACAGGGCATAGTTCTTGACACTTTAAAAAAAAATATCAGATTCCCACTCCCACTGTTTATATTTAAGGTTATTTTCAGCGGAAGTGTCTTGTTAACCTTGGTGAACATCAGGGGAGCTGAAAAACTTTCAAGTAACACTAGCTTAACAATTTGCTCCCCTGTGGACAACCCTTAGAAGTCTGTCTAGAAAAGATAATTTTCAACTGTGATAGAGTTAATGTTTTTTCTTGGTAGCTGGTATGGTGCTGTGTTTTGGATTTAATATGAGAATAATGTCAAAAAACCTTGATTTTTCAGTTGTTCCTAAGTAGAGCTTACTGTAAATGAAGGACTGTTTGATTTCCTATGTTCTGCCAGTGAGTAGGTGCTCAAGAGTGAAAAAATCCTCATTATTTTTCTTTGAGTCCATTTGGATGGTTCTTCTTTTTTTTTTTCAGGGACAGTTTTAGCAAAGGACTTCACAAACAACTGAAAAAAACAGTCAAAACAGGAACTACTGCTACTCTAATTAAACAGAACTCATTCTTATGTAAACTGGATCACCTCGTATAAAAATGGAAGAACTAATAGAGGGCATTATTCCCCACAGCATCCTTTAAACTTCAGGGAATTACATTTTTAAATATAATTAAAAATAATGCCACTTTTTAATTATATCTTGCTTACCAAACATGAGTAATTTGAACCTGTAAAAAGCTAACTTTAAATTTAGTAAGCTGAGCTGATTTCTAAATGTCATACTCTCAGAGGCAAGCATGGGGTGTGAATTCTCATGCATGGGAAATATTACCAACCTGCTACTACAGTTTTTCAGAAGAACAATTCTAAAGAATTTACGATGAAGTTAGAGTATTATATCACTACCTTTTGAGAAGAAAAGATATCCCATTTGCATATAAATTGCTTTAAAAGAGCAATAAGATCACTGTTAAAAAGGTAGACTTTTTGTGGAAAAGCTCATACTGTTGACTTATATCTTTCAGCCCTAAACACTGGCTAATTTTGGGACTAGTTTGCTAATGCCTGTACACCACTTGTACTGTTAGATTTCTTGCAAAAACTATTGCAGAGTTTTGCTAAAGAAAGCTTTCTTTTTGTCTTGTTGAAGTAAGATTTCAGTATTGTTCTCCCAGCTTTTCTCTGCTGTCTTCTGAGGCAGATAACAATTGTTCAGACCTAAAGCCAGCTACTGGTATGCTCTCTAGTTTGCAACTTCTTTGATAGGCAGCTCCAAAGTCCAATCTTTCTGTTGAGTTCGTAGAGATATACCTTAGGGCCAGTGCATGCTCTGCTGTATGTTTTCCATTATCCATACAGAAATTTCCCCTAGAGGTGTTTTCAAACTCCAGGTTGAATGGAATGCTAACTGAACCATCTTGTTAGCCTAGCTTTTCTTTTTTTCCACTACTGTTGATCTGCTCCTGTAAAAAATCCACATTGACTCCCATGGATCAGGTTCAAAAGCAGAACTCCAGAGTTCTACAGTCCATTTCCTCTCCATTGGCGAGACTGGTAATCAAAAGAAATGATAACATATGGGGCAATATATTTAATACAGCTTTCAAAAAGATGTTTCACTCAATATAAATCTGTTTTTTCTGTTAAACCTTTCAAGGGACTGCCTGCCGTGGTGGTTTGACCCTGGCTGGATGCCAGGTATCCACTAAAGTCAATCTCTCACTCCCCTGCAGATGGGCAGAGGAGAGAAAATATAACAAAGGGTTTTCTGAGTTGATAAGGACCATAAGAGATCCCTTACTGATCACCATCATGGGCAAAACAGACTCCAAGTGGAGATTTTAATTGAATTTATTACTACCAGGACAGAGCTTAAGAACAAGAGGTAAAATAAATCTTAAAGACACTCCCCAATGCCCCTTTCCAAGTTCTACCTCCTCCCCTTCAGTGGTGCAGGGAAACAGAGAATGGTGGTTATGGTCAGTTGTTGTTTCTGCTGCTACTAAGAGAGAGGAATCCTTCCCTTGCTTCCCATGGGGTTCCTCCTACATGAGACAGTCCTTCACAAACTTCTCTAGTGTAAGTCCATCCCATGGGCAACAGTTCTTCAGATATTGCTGCCACATGGGTCACTTTTCCACAGGCTGCAGTTCTTCAGGCACAGGCTGCTCCAGGGTGGGTCCCCCACATGCCACAAGTCCTACCAGGAAAACCTGCCCCAGTGTGTTCTCCTCTCTCCATGGGTCAGCAGGTCCCTGCCAGGACCCTGATCCAACATAGGCCTCCTACAAGGTCACAACCTCCTTTGGGCATACACCTCCTTTAGCTTCTCCACGGGCTGCAGGTGGATCTCTGCACCCCTATGGTCCTCCATGGGCTTTAGGGTCATAGCTGCTCCACCATGGTCTTCACCATGGGCTGCAGGGGAACATCAGCTACGATGTCTGGAGCACCTCCTTCTCCTCCTTCTGCACTGACCTTGGTGTCTGCGTTGTTTTTCATATGTTCTCTGCTCTTTTCTGGTTCCCATCTTCATTTAACCCTTAACTTTTTTTCCTTCCTTCTTAAAAGTATTATCGTAGAAGTGTTACTATCACTCCCGATTAGCCCAGCCTTGGCCAGTGGTGGGTCCATCCTGGAGCCGACTGGCATTGGCTCTGCTGGATATGGGGGAAACTTCCAGCAGCTTCTCAAAGAAGCCTCCCCTCTAGCCCCCCGCTACTACCAAAATCTGTCTACAGAAAACCCAATACATCTACAATGCTTTTTACCATCTTTCTTGCTTTACTATCTTTCTTTTTCCTGTTAAATAGGCTTCACAGATTTGCCAGCCTTTGACTCACATTGATCTTTGATATCTCAGTGATACAGGCAGGGTCAAGTCAGCCTAAGATCTCTTCTAAAAAAGTCAGGGAGATTGTTGTGGTGAGAGGCACTTTTCTCCACAGGAAAAGTAATGGATCAGTAGTGTCCAACTGATCAACCATATAGTCATACTACTAGTAATAGCAATGCTGCTGATAATTATGTGAACTGCTCTATTGTCTGGAAGCCCTGATTAAGATCAGGACTCTATTTTATTAGCCATTCAAACAGTGAAATTAACTTCCTGCTCTTACTAATAGAGTCACCGTGAGAGACCAAGTCTGTTACTCCTCTCTGCTGCAGTTAGACAAGTAGGATTCAAAGAGATCAAGAAAAGCATCCAATACTGCACAGGAGTTCTGTGGCATTGAACTGAGAACTTCATATGAGTCCCCTTAAGTCTGAATCATTCCTTAACTACAAATATGCTCTGTATCCCAAGACAAAAGGTAACTGAGAAATGTAATGCAGGTACATTTTAAGACAGGACTGTTGTGGGACAGATGTTAGGGAGATCTTCTGTATCTCTTAGCTATTAGCTAAAGAGTTTTATTTCTATAACTGGACCAACCCATCTCTGTAAACTTTTAAGTACAAAATAAAATGAAAAATAAATCTTAGCAATCAGTTCTTGATTTCTTATTTTTCTTAGACATCAGAAAAAAATTTCTACTTTTTCCTCAGCAAATTGGATAAACACTATATGTACTTTGCATAAAGGAGAAGGATTTTGCTTTAGGGAAACTAGTTATGTCAGTATTTGTGTATTTACAATTACTAGTCATGCATTAGTATGTATTTATTGTCCTGACTTCTGCCCTTACATACACAAATTTGTTTCATTAGGAAATTTCTTGGGAGTTTGTATACATAGTATACATAGAACAGTCCTGTATATATTTTTTTTTTTAAATTTTGGTCATATTTTTTCATTTTTCCAATCTCTATAAATGCTTCTCCTGCTGTCTGTAGCTTTCTTTTCAATGAACAAGCATTTCAGGATAGAAAGGGTAGTATTGTGTTATGGTTTTGAAAGCTTATGTTGTAGGGGCCATGTTGAATCTTTTTTTTTCATTTGTTTTCTGTTTCTTCTCTTCTTTTTACTCCTCGAAACTGTGCTTGCCACGCAGTCCAAACCACCTTTGCCGGGTGGCTGAAGGTGTGTGTATTCTGCCCTGCAGCGAAGTTGCGGTCCTTGCCGCGTGCTAGATTAAATGCCACAAGCCGGGAGAGCTCTCCCCACAAGCCATAGGTGCAGTGTGGAGGCCGACGTGTTGATGGCATAACCAGAGGAAGGGATTGGACTGGACCTTGGAACCATTTTGGGATTGGAGAGACGGGACAGTACGGGGCAGGATGGCGTGGGGTTTTTAAAAAAGGGACGGGCAGTTTCTGCTGTTGCTATGAGGACAGCCAGTGGATTTCAAGGGGAGGTTGGCTTGCAGTTTTTAGGAGAGGTGATCCTGGGTCCTTTCCATGGAAATCTTTCTCCGTTTCTTCCCATCTGGATTGAGGACAGATTCCCACCACATTTTCCTCTGTCCTGGCGTCTCTGGAAAAAAAGCGGTCAGACCTCCATACCTCATCTCAGAGGCAGAGGCCGTTTATTTTCACAGAGTCACAGTTTTTTCTTTCAATAATCGTTTTGGTTTTTGAGGGGAAAACCCTTGTCTCTCTTAGGGTGGTCAGGGGGAGGGAGTCACTTTGTCTTCCTGGGGGATCGAGGAGAGGGTGCCCAGGCTGTTTCATTTTGGTTTCTTTTACCTGGGTCATGTTTTGTAGGAGGTGGTGAGGATGGGGGGAACTGGCACCTTTTCATTTACTTTTATACCCTATTTCTCACTTTTTTCTTGTTCAAACTTAATAAACTCTGTTGCATTTTTTCTCCTAACGAGCTCTCATCCAGAATTTGTAGTTAATTAAACTTTTTTGCCATCTCAAACTGAGACACACTGTCTACCTATGACTGACAGAAAACAAAGCTTCAGGCAATGCAGACATTTCGCTGACATCCAATGGCTGATGGTGCAGCATGTGAGTACACCAACAGTGTTTATATAGATGCTGTGACTTATTTATGTGCAGCAACTCAATGACTGGTGGTTTTAGTGCACCTAGATCAAAAGCGTATTTCTTCCTAGCATAATATATAAAGAGGAAGACCAAAAATGTTTAACGTACTACTATTTAGCTTGTATCACTTAATAGTTGTGAATATTTCTCCAAGTACAGCAAATTACCTACAAAGTTTACCAAGCAGTTTCCTTCTGGACTGATTAAGCCCGGCAAAGGTATTATACAAGGACAGGTTCAGTTGTGTCTCTGTTGTATTCCTCTATTTGGATGTGAATGAAGCCCTCTCTTGATTTACTTAGGAAATATTACATTCAGGTTCTCAATTAAATCTACAGTCAAAATATTGAGAAGAGAAAAACAGTCTCTTCTCCAGAAGAAGAGAACAATAAACAGGGGAATAAAACACTCCTAAAACTGAAGGTCTACTTTTGAAAAAATTTTGAAAGGCAAAGAGTTATTGTGACTATACTCAATGCCAATGCACTGTAGGTGTCTCCTTCCCTTGGATGAATACACATATCTGTTTGATGTACAGGTTAAAGCTGATATTCTAATAATTAAATGAATATTGTGAAGATAGGAAAGGTTACTGTTCTGTATAGTCATCTTTCCTCACACCAAGCACATGACCTGCAGTAATTAATCAAGGACTGCTAGGGAAGTCTAATGATGTATGTTTGGGCCAGAGGTCAGCCTGTGTGGACACAGTGATCGATCCTGACCTTACAGCCTATGGACTTTTTGCTTAGTAAAGATGTGGCTGTTTAACAGGTTTATTCCCTGGCTCCATATTACTATAAACAGACACTTAATTGAATTTAATTTAAAACTGGTGAATACTGGATTAAAGGAAAATATATTTTTTTTTCTGATTTTCTGTATGGAGCACTGTAAGTGTAACAGAAAGAAAAATTTCCTTTATTGCACAACAAGATAGCAGGATTTTGAATCTGTGCTCCTTCATAGCATATAATAAAGGAGTGCATAGGTAGAACTGGTTCTCTTCTTTGTGACAGCTGTGTAAGCCTGCTATACCCAGCAAAATAAAGGTATGAATTGATACTTGTATAACAGAGATGGATACTAATTGTGTGACACCCTTTTTTTTTTCTTTTTTTTTTTTTTTTTTNTTTAAAAAAAGTGAAAATTAATTTGTGGCCCCCCTTTTTTTTTTTTTTTTTTTTTTTTTTTTTTGTCAGAGAGACAAGGACATCTGCAGTGGTCTGATATTTACACACTACCATGTATGTTGAAGAGAATTTAGGGTTGTTTTTTCCCCCAATTCCTTTAGTGGGTCATTTTCTATCATGGGTCATCTGTACTTGTCTTTTGAAGAACATGCAGTTTTGAGAACCTAAGGAGTGTAGGGGCATGTTGCTGACATCCTGTACCCAGCTCATATCCAGAGATGAACACGCATCTTTCTATTCCTCTGATTATTAAAACATCAGTACTTTTCATTTTCTTGAAAGAGAACAAACCTCTGATTTACCTACAGGAATCTGTTTCTTGAAGACAGAAAAAATGCTGAGTGAAACTGAAACAGACAAAAAGAGTAAGTTCAAGAAGTTTAAGAAATTAGTTACTTAAGCAGTCTAAATAATTTACTATTGATTTGTTTGAGATCACTGGAGTGCTGCTTTTGCAGTAACTAAATTCATTCCTTTGCTCTAATTTTCTAAATTTCTGGAAACTACACAAATTGCTAGGGTTTTAATTGTATCATATGGAAGAAAACTATCTTTTTTCAATACACTGTATTTTTAATTACAGGACAGTACCTATTTTCTGCTGCACAGATTTCCTAATTTTATATGAAGTATCTGTCCTCTGTAAATGTCACATAGGAAATTGGAATTCCAATCTGTAATGGACTGTTGTAGACACTTAAGCATGAACCATTGTTCTGAAGTTTAAATAAACAAAAGACTAATTTTATGATCTAAATTAAAAGAAAATAAATAATCTCTAACAAAGAATTGCTCCTATTTGCAAATGGGAAATGTACTCAAGGAAAGATTAAGTGATTTGATGTGACCAGGGTCATGCAGGCAACCTTCAGCAGCTATTGGCATTGAATAAGTGCCTCCTGACTGCCAGTCATAACATTAGAACCATCTTTCTTTTCATGATACCTTCTTTTTTCTTAACTCTTTCGTGCTTTGCTCTGGTAAGTGGATGTCATAGGGTGGCAGACTGCCTGATTTATCAAATATTTTTCATTAAGAACATGTATCAGATCTAGAGTACTGCCAGGACTTTCCCTTCAATGAAATATCTTCTATATACTTCCCACACGACTTTCTTGAAGACACAATTGAGCACCATATATCACCCTCATTTCTTCTCCCAGTGATTTTGCTAGATATATGTTTTCCTTTCTGTGGTAGCAGCACTAATGTTCAGGCTTTGTCCATTACTAGGCAGTTATTACGACTGTAAGGAAGTGGTCTTTTGCATAACCATGGGTCCTTTGGGTCTTTGTAAAGCATGGAGAACAGGTCACTTCCATGCCAGTACTTACATAGAACATAAAGCAATCATAGTTATTTTTTGTCACAAGAAGAAAGAAGGATTAAACCCTGCTGAAGAGCTGTTGCATTTCAGGTAGTTACTTCTTATGAAATGCAATATGCTACTTGTCTTACAACAAGTCTTGCCTGATGGTGTCCTACATCCTAGACTACCGAACTCTGGGCTGTTCAATGCATTGTCAAAGAATCAGGCCAGAAAGTTAATAGAAATAGTCTTTACTGTAAGCACAATTGCTCAACACTGTCCCTCCTGAGCTGTAATGTGGACAGATTTTACAGGGAGCAGTGTCAAAGGGTTAGAAAGCAGAGCCCTGTCACTGATGGAAATACTATACTTTAAATCTGTAAGGAAGTTACAGTGATCAGAAAGAGGAATGCAATGCTAAACAATGTTATCATCAGCACACTGAAGCAATGTTTTGACTTCCTATAATATTACAAAGGGGTTGACCTCATCCTGTATGCAGTAGTGCACAACACAGATTTGCATTAGCTAAACTTTTTTGACCTTTTGTCTTCAGTAAAATGGTGTCCCTCATGGCAGCTGAGAAAGATGGACATTCTTTTCCAGTCTCCCCAGTTCTGGCAGAGTTGATGCTATTACTCTATGCAGGCTGTTTATACTATTATACTATTTAGTTTATACCAGAAGTGTCCAAATAAATCCAACATGCAAGAGGGAAGATAACTTCTTTTTTAATGCATACCGCTTTCTAACATTGTGCATCTAGCTGTCCTGTACATTACATTATCAAAGTCCATCCCAAGTGAGTGCATAGAGGATGAAAGAGACACCCCTGCTGTACTTGCTAGATTTCAGGTTCCCAGGGAGCCCTGGTATCTGTCTGGACAGTTTGATGTAATCCTACTAATGTAGTTGAAGCTATCTGGCCTCAAGGATTTATTAGTTGTGAATGTTCATTTTTGGTTTTACTGGGTTAGTGCCAGTAAATAAGTCACCAAAACCACTAGCTGAGTGTCATATGATTGGAAAAGTATGGGATCACAAGTAAGCTTTCTGTCTTTTAACAAAAAAAAAGTGCTGAGGTAAGCAGCGTCAAACCCAGCTGTATCAACATGATGGTGGGAAGACAAATGAGAGCTTTCACTGCTGGATATAGGGGATAGAGAACCCACAGCTCTGAAAAATCTCTTCGTATTCCAGAAACAGCTGTCATAACTGAATCTGTGAGGGACTGCTTTTTATACTGAGAGCTTTGATAAGGAAAATTCTTTTGCCAATCCTTTCTCTACACAATAAACACACTTCTAGCATCATAGCCCATCTGAAAGGTGACCAGAGATTGAAATACATTTAAGGTTTCCATCCCCCTCTTTTCATAACCTTTCCTAAATGCTTGAGTTCCCAAATGGCATTTCTGAAGTATCTTATCACTGTAGTATCTGGCTGCTGATCCGTATGAGCTCAACAACCTTTTGTAATGTAAAACTTCTGTTTTTTCCCTATGGGAGGCTGAACTTCACAAAGTTAGATCTAACATTTACCTTGTTATTGGCAACAGTGAATCATTAAAAGTAGTAGAAGGGACACAGGGTCATTTTAGAATAAATATCCAGGCAATGACAGCTTTGAAATGTTCTGTTGGCCTCTCCCAGAGTGTGTTAATGTACTTGTGAAATGATTTAGATGATGGGGTGGTATTGGGTAATAGGTTTATGATAGGTTAGGTAATAGGTAACACGTTGGACTTGATGATCTCTAGGGTCTTTTCCAACCTTGTTAATTCTGAGATTCTGGGATTCTGGGAACAGGAGGTCACGTGATGTCAAGGGTGATGTGAACATGTGCTCCTGATCTGACCTGCTACAAAGTGGGGGAAGGTACGAGCGACATGCAAGGTTCTATGTCTTGCATGTGAAAGTATGTGCATGCACATGTACGCAACATTTGTGTAGAGGAAAAAATGGAGAGTCATGAGGTGGGGGAGGGAGGCGTTTAGTGCTGATGGTAGAACGAATTCCAGACAGGGACTGCTTTCTCTCCACAGAGCTTGCCAGCTACTTGTGGCTGTTGCCTGGGCAATGGCTGGGGAATTATGAGGAATGCTTGGAAACCATATCCTTCTGTTGGGCTCATAGGTGGCATAGAAGGGGGTGGATGGCTTTTCTCTGTCTATTTCCTTTTTATATTCACCAGGTTAGACAGGCAGGTTGCTGTGGCGATGATATGGAGGAGGTCTCCTGCACATCTGCACCACAAACAAGGAGTCCCGCTAACACAGTCTTCAGGAACCACAAAGGCATCTTTTCCTTTTTTCCTGTTTCCCCACACCCACCCCCTCCTCCCACCTCTTTTTTTTTTCTTTCCTATGGCAAGTGTAAAAGAGGAGGGAAAAGGGGAAAAAAGAAGAGGACCTGGCAGAAGAGAGAGGAGAGAGAGATAAGCTGAGAAGCAGTGTTTGGGTATTGTGAATTAGGGTGTTCATAAAGAAGAGGCACAACTTGATCAAGCTTCCCTTAGGAGAGAGAATACAATAAGTATTATTTTGTTTTACCTGCTGAATGTCCTGCATTTCATGTGTCTGGTGGAAGTCTAAATAAAGTAACTATGGAAATGGCAGAATTCAGGCACAGGACACAGAGATGTGGTTGAGGTTTGTAGCTCTGGAAACTGAAATGACTCGTTTCTATCTGGTTAGGGTAGATGTATATGTTTTTGTGCCTGTACATAAGATTTCACTTCTTAGAGGAATCTTTCCTTTAAAGAAAGCTGCAGAGGGGTGTGAAAATTCACATTATATACCTGCCCTTTTTTTTTCTAAAAGAAAACATCTAAAAGAGGTAGATATGGGAGGGGGAGTAAAGGGGGGGAAAAAAAGAAAATGTTTGTAATCAAGACAAATGTGGTGTTGCTCTGGAATACCATAATATTTCTCCAGCTTCTCAGAATGAAGTAATCAGCTTCATACAGAGATTCTGTCTTTACCTCATCTCTTCTGGATATCCCCCATCTCCTTCAAGGCTGTCTCTCGTATCTTCAGCTTATCTTTTTTCTCTGACTTATCACTTTACAATCCCTTTCAGCAATTTTTCACATAGTTTTTTCCCTACATCAAGAATGACTGTTTGCATGCCTACAACACTATTCGATGTACGTACAAATTAAATAAAATTCAAAATACATGTATAGAAACAAATAGAGAAGTCATACGAGTCTTTATTTCTACATATGCCAAAGTGTGGCATGCTCAAAGAACCTTTCTCTCCTTTGCTTGTGTATCTTGTCAGGGGAAGGATGAAGGCTCCTACTAAAGAGGATGTTTGGAAACAGAAAATAAAAAAAAAAAGATTTAAGGACTCAAACTAGTTTCAAAATGATAAAGTAAGAAAACAGCTGGAATCTGCATTGCAAGTGGTTAAAGAAGAGGGAGGAGGGGAGATCTGAAGGGGGCAGGGACTTTAAACTGTCTTGGATCAGCAGGTGTTAGGAGTATTTGCCAGCATGCCAGGGAAAAAAAGCATCTTTCTGTTCTCCTTACTGCTTCCACCCAGTTATTTTTTCCATGCAAAGAGTCTCTTGTAATTAGAGAAGTGTGGAAGAGAGAACATTGTGCAGGTAACAGTGATGATGAGTTTACAATTAGAGTTTGGATGACCCAAATATAATGAAATTTGGTTGTTCTTGCAACCAGTTCCATTTTTGTAGAGTTGCAAGGTCTATTTGTGAGATGAAACTAAAAGAGCCAAGCTTCCCTGCTCACATACATGTAAATTTCATGGAGGGTTATTCATATTTGTAGGAGGTTATGGCTTGTTGAGGTCCCATATATATTACTTATATTTGTTTCTTTTTAAGCCTGACTCTAGCTTTTCTTCCAGATAAACTGCATTGCTACGGCATTGTCTATTGCAATATTTACAGAAAAGCATTTTGTGGATAATTCAAAACTACTGTAAATGTAAAATACAGCCTATTGCTCATCACTTTATTCAGATTCTGAGCTGAGAGTTCATGTCAGTAATCTTTGGAAGAACAACTCTGAAAGAAATTGTATATGCCCTGTTCCTGCTGAAATCAGTGTATAATGCCTCATTTCTTCAGTCAGAAACCTGAGGGGCCTCACACAGAGACTTTTTCTACTAGGGGATGACTGTGTATTTAATGTCCTTTATTGTGTTCTGAAGTGACATCCCATGCTGAACTCTACTCTACACGGACAATTCTGACAGCTCTGAGGGAGTGATGGCAAACATGAACTGACTGCTGAAGAGATCATACTTTGGCCATTCCAGAATTGGCTGAAGTCAGTGGAAATTTTTCTCTTGGTGTCAGTGGATTTCTGATCTGGCTTTTTACATTCAGTGAATAAAGTCAAGTGTTTTACTCTTCTCCCTTTAAAACCATAATTTCATAAGGAGTATGCAAGATCAAAAACAATATGTAAGCCACGATTGCATGCAGTGAAGGAAAACAACCCAACTGAGATAACAAAGCAAGGCAAATGAAGGAGAATTCTTGGAGAAATTACCCTTCTCTCTTCCAACGGCTGCCTTCTCTGCTGTGTTTACCTTTCGCACTTATAGTTTTCTGAAAGCCACCTTGACCAGCCAAATCTACCCTAAGCAAAGCACTGAGAGAACATTGGTACTCCTCTTGCTGAGAGAATATTGGGACTATCTCTAGCTGGCAGGTCATCTGATCAGGCAGNTGTGTAAAAACTTTTTTAGGAGAACAATGGTGTTCCTCCTTCAGTGGCCTTCAGTGCTAAAGCAGACAATGTCAATCACAAACAAGATATCAGAATTCAACTTCTCTGAAATGCTCAAATAAAAAAGGATTTAGAATAAATAGTGTCTTCTAATTGCACATAATAAACATAGAAAAGGCAGCTCACTTTCAGAGAGAAATAGAGATTTTGTTTAAAGGGTCAGTGAGCACTGGTTTGTTTTAGTTACATGAAAAAATGATGGATTACTTGTTTATAACTGAACTGAGCAGAACTTTCAACTGTCCTTGAAATCTAAGTTTAAAAGAGTAAGGTTTGGAATGGTCTGTGCCTGACACAGAAATGCAAGAATTCAGAAATGTGCATAAAATATCCATTAAAGGGACATTATCCTGGGATGACAGGAAAAAAAGTGATACATTTTTCTTTTAAAATACCGCATGAATATGTATGATGTTAGCATCTCGCATCCTCTGGTACTTCCTAGAGTAGGAAAACCCAAAGGGAATGCAAAATTCCTTGAGAACACAAACATATGCAAAGAGGCATATAGGCATATGGCAAAGAGGCCATAGGACTCCACCACTTGCTGTTTGGTCTGTAAGTTTTTAAAATGACAGATTTAGACACCCTATTTTTTTACATGGTTAAAAAAAGGGATCTGGAAAACTAATAACATCCAGTCTGAAGATTTATGTAACCAGGGTTTCTAGAAAGAAGTTACTTAAAACTGCTTTCCCTGCTTTTTGCATATCTGGGTTTTTTTCAGAAGAAGAATAAGAGGGTAAAAATGGCCAGGTCCCTTCTTACATGGCCCTACTTCCTGTGTGACTCCACATCTGGAGAGGAGTGCAGTTGGTGGGTGTACCACAATACACTGGTAACAGTTTGAAGATGACTCTATGGTCTAGTCTGCTTTTCTAGTTGGCAGCACAAGTGCAAAAGTTCTGAGTGGAAGGGAAAAGGACCTATAGTAAAAATCAGGGTAGGGCCACATCTGGAGTCCTAGGCATTTTGAGTTGCTATGAATTCCCTGCAGATATTATGGAAAAGGAATGTGGGTTTTCATTATGCTGTACCCATGCATGGCCATCACATCTGGCATACAGGGTTCTTTAGGATCTCAGAGATGAAAACCAAAGTTCTACAGCTGGCTGATGCCCTTCCCTCTCTTCCAATGCACATGGAAAAGGGAAATGTGTTCGTGTGGCTCCCCTCAGACTGACTTGTTCTGGAGTTGTAAGTTGCTTCAAGGCTTTTCAAGATGAAGGACTATGTAAATGTGGGGCAGTTATCAATGTAGATGGAATGCACATGCAAATTAAATACTATAAATACGTTTGGAATTAAATCAATGTGGTCTTGTTTGAAAATCTGGCATGTGGTTAATCAACATCCTCTGAAAAACTGCAAATACTGATGTTGTATATTGCCAAACTATCTGAGCAATTTAGTACCCATGTAAGGAACCCAACTAGGGCCGTGGAAAGGAAACCCACTATTACATGAATATTCTCATAAGCCTTCTTAAAAACACTGTTTTAAAAATAGACATCACAGAAATCATCCTGTTCTACTTTTAAGCCTGTTATGAAGTGTAACCACCTCTGGGCTGAAATTTGCCAGATGTTTAGCAGTGCCCAGTTAATCCTGCCTTCCATTTTAGGAGAAATGAATAATAAAACATATATTTGATAATGCTAAATGTTACTACAGATTCCATCTCTTTCAAAGCATTTCAGGAACTCAGTGTTACTCTGGAAACTGCTCTAGCTCAAGCTCCTCTGTCTTTTTCTTTGGCCAAATGTAACACTTGAGGATTAAAGAGTCAACATGTCTTCCAAAGTCTTCCTTACATTCAAACTCATGGCAATAAACTTGATTTATAGTTTTTGTATATTAACTGAAGTGAATAAATGGGAAGCCTTGGATAATTGCTTCACCCAATTCAGCAATACTGTCAGTAACAAAAGAGGTAAGATTGTTTTTTGAAAGACCTTTTAAAGTCTTTCAAAACTTTTGCCTATAATTTGTACATATACATGCATGTGCTTGATTTTTGTTTCATGTTAAGTAATTCTACATGTCCCATACATACAGTATGAGAACAAAATTAGGAGAATAGGTAATAACATTCCATTGCCATAGTATTTTTCTGTGGATTGTGCCTGTGTGGTTTCTATAATTTATTGATAAAGTGATATTTCTTTAATTTTTTTTCCATTCCTAAGCCTACCATAGGCACTGGAGCCTTAACTGACTGCTTCCGCCTTTGACTTTTCAAGTCTAGGGAATTTTGCCAGGAAAATTCTGCTCAGTTGCTTTAAGGCTAACTGACATTAACAAAACTTATGTATTCTATCTGCCTAAGTTGGCTTTGCCTTCAACTCTGTACTCTGCTTTACTGCAGTAAAAGCATCTAGATTACTGTTGTGGTTTTACCACNAAAGATTTAAGGACTCAAACTAGTTTCAAAATGATAAAGTAAGAAAACAGCTGGAATCTGCATTGCAAGTGGTTAAAGAAGAGGGAGGAGGGGAGATCTGAAGGGGGCAGGGACTTTAAACTGTCTTGGATCAGCAGGTGTTAGGAGTATTTGCCAGCATGCCAGGGAAAAAAAGCATCTTTCTGTTCTCCTTACTGCTTCCACCCAGTTATTTTTTCCATGCAAAGAGTCTCTTGTAATTAGAGAAGTGTGGAAGAGAGAACATTGTGCAGGTAACAGTGATGATGAGTTTACAATTAGAGTTTGGATGACCCAAATATAATGAAATTTGGTTGTTCTTGCAACCAGTTCCATTTTTGTAGAGTTGCAAGGTCTATTTGTGAGATGAAACTAAAAGAGCCAAGCTTCCCTGCTCACATACATGTAAATTTCATGGAGGGTTATTCATATTTGTAGGAGGTTATGGCTTGTTGAGGTCCCATATATATTACTTATATTTGTTTCTTTTTAAGCCTGACTCTAGCTTTTCTTCCAGATAAACTGCATTGCTACGGCATTGTCTATTGCAATATTTACAGAAAAGCATTTTGTGGATAATT
Source organism: Neodrepanis coruscans (assembly GCA_013400695.1). Classification (NCBI taxonomy): domain Eukaryota; kingdom Metazoa; phylum Chordata; class Aves; order Passeriformes; family Philepittidae; genus Neodrepanis; species Neodrepanis coruscans. The sequence goes on from VYZS01020939.1 coordinate 21,603, forward strand.
CAAAACTACTGTAAATGTAAAATACAGCCTATTGCTCATCACTTTATTCAGATTCTGAGCTGAGAGTTCATGTCAGTAATCTTTGGAAGAACAACTCTGAAAGAAATTGTATATGCCCTGTTCCTGCTGAAATCAGTGTATAATGCCTCATTTCTTCAGTCAGAAACCTGAGGGGCCTCACACAGAGACTTTTTCTACTAGGGGATGACTGTGTATTTAATGTCCTTTATTGTGTTCTGAAGTGACATCCCATGCTGAACTCTACTCTACACGGACAATTCTGACAGCTCTGAGGGAGTGATGGCAAACATGAACTGACTGCTGAAGAGATCATACTTTGGCCATTCCAGAATTGGCTGAAGTCAGTGGAAATTTTTCTCTTGGTGTCAGTGGATTTCTGATCTGGCTTTTTACATTCAGTGAATAAAGTCAAGTGTTTTACTCTTCTCCCTTTAAAACCATAATTTCATAAGGAGTATGCAAGATCAAAAACAATATGTAAGCCACGATTGCATGCAGTGAAGGAAAACAACCCAACTGAGATAACAAAGCAAGGCAAATGAAGGAGAATTCTTGGAGAAATTACCCTTCTCTCTTCCAACGGCTGCCTTCTCTGCTGTGTTTACCTTTCGCACTTATAGTTTTCTGAAAGCCACCTTGACCAGCCAAATCTACCCTAAGCAAAGCACTGAGAGAACATTGGTACTCCTCTTGCTGAGAGAATATTGGGACTATCTCTAGCTGGCAGGTCATCTGATCAGGCAGATATCTTTAGCATGGTCCATCCAGTGCCAGGAACATGAACTGAAAGACATTTGGGTTTTATGATATGATAGTCATTGATCAGGTAAAAAAAAAANCGACTGGCGCTACCCGCGCCCGCCTGGGCAGCGGGCGCACGGGCCAAGCAGCCAGTGCCACCCGCACCTGCTGCGCCGCACCGCTTGCACCGCCGCCGCCACTCCGCCGTAGCGCGGACGCAGCATGGCCTGGCCAAGGGCTTCCAGGACAGCAGCACGGGCGGCAGCAGCACGGCCGCACAGTCTGCCCCAGCGCAGCCCCCGCTGCTCCATAGGGGCCGCCCAGCCATCGCCGCCGCCATGGCGGTCGCCGCCGCCATGGCTGCTGCCGCTGCAGTGGCTGTCGCCGCTGCCGGCCCCATGCGCACAACCCACGAGCCCCCGCGCGACCACCGGGGACCCCGNCTGGGTTCTAACTCACATTCCAGTCTGACAGTTTGTAGGCCTCTATTACTGTTAAGCAAGTCACTCCAAATTTACAGGAGAGTAACTATGTGGAAATTAGTCCCTGCTTATTTAACAGCAATACTTCTTGTTGGCTTTCCTTTGAAAATACTCTATTTATTGTTGTAGTCCAGCAATATTTTAAGTGTTAAGCAGCAGCAAAGATTGAGAAAGTAATTTTAATGATATTAGTATCAGTCTTTGCTTATTTTTCTACCTCATTGTGAACCTACGTTTTACCATGTGTCAGTTTAT
>VYZS01020945.1:2728-45464 GCA_013400695.1 Neodrepanis coruscans
ACAGCTCATGATCTCAACCACGAAATCAGATCGTGGCTCTCACCAGAAACCATCTGCATGCTATACCTCTAAAAATTAAAATACACCCAAGCTTTAGACCCCTAAAACTTCATGGATTTTTTTTTCTATGCAGCCACTACTATCATCATGTAACCACTGTCTTCAGACTATCTGAAAAAACACCAAACCAATGGATGGAGTTAATTTTTCATGGCTTTCTATTTCAGGACACCACTCCAAGCTCAGGAAGCTGGAGCTACAGAAACACTCAGGAGCACCTGATATGCTTGTCCTCTACTTACTCCTCTCTGGCAAAGAAGGAATGCCAGTGCTCTGGGCAGTGCAGGGAACTGGATGGATCTTTGGTCAGTAAGGCCACTCTGACACGAGTTTGGTTTTGAGTTTCAGAGAACACAAGACTCTCCACAAAGCTCCCTCCCAACACCACAGGCCCATTGCCTGACAGCTGCACTGTGGGTGGGTCAGAGGAGAGAACTACAGGAGCACAATTTGGCACATGACCAAAATGAAGCAAGTTATTTGTCAGTGCTACAGTGCTGTCACCACAGGAAAACCATCTGTTACACTACAGGAGCTCTTAGAAATCATGGCACCTCAATATGTACAAGCAGCAGAAGATATCAGAGTCTTATTAAAAATACAAAAAAGAACAGTTGCCAGTTCTGTTCCCAGCACAACGCAAAACATTTTGGTTAACAAGAACACCTCACAGCCCTTCACAACTCTTCATTTGTCAAGTTTACAAAGAAGCAAAGAGCAGCTCAGACACTCCCCATCCAAAGCAGCACATGGTCCTGATACCCCCTGTCTCTGCAACTANTTTATTAGAACAACCTCATCTATAGACATACTTCACCCATATCTTCTTCTTCCTCCTCTTCTGATGTCACTTCTTCTGTTGTTCCATTCTGCAATACAAAGTGAAGTTTCTGCATAAATTCTGCATTTGCTCCTTGCTTTCAAAAACAGCAACTCTGCTCTCAAAGAGNGCACACTGTCAAACATATACACCCCAACAAAAAGCAAACATTTCAGAAGAAGTAAATTTGGGAAGCCCTGGGAGTGCACAGCAATTGGCTTGAACAGCGTTGATGAGGGAATTAAACTGACAGCACTGGTATCACTTACACACCTTTCATTGATACAGAAACTCCAAAGGAAATTGTGTAACATTTTCACATCGTTATTAAAGAGATTTTGCAAACAAAATTCAGATTGAGGACACCACAAAGCTTCAGATCTCAGTTCTGCCTTACACAAGGTTTAATCATTCCCACCATCTTGTTTCTTGGAGTTGAAAAAACAACTCCTCCATTGCCCTAAGGAGGTATCCCCAGCTTTTTAATTTACCTGTCCAGCTGGCAATGGCTGGTCTAACATTTCAACATCTGGATGCTGAGGAAGGTTATATAATCTGCACAGGTCACATATTAATCGCTTCAGCTGCTGAAGAAGCTGTAAAAACAAAACATGGAGATGTTTAAAGCACAGTGCAATATATTTTGAATTTTTTTCACACACTGATATTGAACCTGAAGTCACTGTAAAGCATTTAAACCTGCTCAGGCTGGAATAAAATCTACAGACTCTTCTTTTCCTGTGTAATGGTAATAAAGTCCCCACAAGAGAAACCCAAAACCATGGTAAATTCACCATTTATCTCCCCATGTCAAGTGAAGGAAACCATAAGCAGAAGAGCAATTTGCCCTGGCAGCATCACCCATCCCAAGATAGGTGTCTGAGCCACAAATCCCTGTGGAATAAGCAAAAGGTTGTATTCCATGAGACAAGATGCTCCATTCCCATTTCCCAGCTTAAAAAAACATGCCTTCAAAAAAAAATAATCAAGGAGGACCAGTCTGATTTTCCACATCCTGAATTCCTTCCCAGGGCACAGCAGTGAGGCACCAGAAGCAAGGCAGACACTGCACAAGGCACAGAAGCCAACCAGTGTCTGAGCAATCTCCTGCTTGAGGCACAAGCTGTTACTGTCTCTGATTTCCAACTTGCAGCATTACACTGACTGTGTTCTGGGAACTGCAAAACGGGGAACACTTCACACTCACTGTAATGTAAGTCAGAAAAAAACATTTGACCTGCAGAAACAGAAACCTTCAGGCCCCCCACACCAATCAGGTTGGTATCCAGAGCTGTTCACTTTCTCCAGGCAGCCTCAGATTCCCAGTTAAGGTCAAGACTCTGCTGCTGCACCTCCTCCCTTTTCAAGGTCTTTGCACAGCCATGCCAGGAAAACAAGGGAAGGACTGCAGAGTGCATTTGTAAAAGGGTCAGCACCTCATCATTTGCAGAATAAACCTCAAGATGAAGCTTGCAAAAGCTGTACATCCATTTATGGACTTTTCTTCCAGACACCAAGGGGTGTTTGTCCTGCCCATTCCTGCACACACAGCCCCCAGCACTGCTTGTAGTGACATCTGAGTGCAAACCCCCTAAGCTTACCCTACTGCAAGGGAAAATTCAGTCTCTCCAGGGTTAAAAACTCATTTCCAAGCTCAAATCATTAGCAGTGATAAGCAAATGTTGCCTTTATGCTATCTGAAAGCTTCAGTGCTTTTCTCTTCTACAGCAGAATTCCACATTCTGTGTAACAGGAATGTTGTTTATCCATCCAAGGCCATGGACTGAGATACCAGCCTGCATTACAACAGTGATGCCACTCCCTCCTATCACATTACATTTGCTATTTCTGCATCATTCATGACAGTCATCTTAACTCAAAAATAAAGCAGAGAACACCAAAAGGATTGGACCCAGGAGATGCAATACATAATGTTGCCAAAAGCTTCCTGTAACAATCACATTTCTCATCAGTGTTGAGGCTCTGCACGTGTTTAGAACTTCCCAGTTGTCTGAAACAGCAGAAAATGTTTTAGCAGGCAGAAATCAGGTTAATCCATCAAAAGGACCTGCCAGACAGAACCAGAGGTCTCAGAACTACTGCAAGATGCTGAAAATTGCACTGCTACACATTTTGTGGAGAAACCCTTTCTGTGCACCAACACTGACTCGTGGAGAACTGGAGCAGAAGCCAAACAGTCTCAGGAGCTGCACTTCTCACAGAGCTCTGGAAAGCCAGACAAGCCATTAATTTGCTCACATCTGCTGTGAGCCACCTCAGTGGTGGGGGAAGAACACCAGCATGGCTTTGGGCTGGGCAGTCAGCACTGACCCTGGACAAGTAAATAACACAACATTAGATGTGTCTTGATAGACAGACACAAGGGCTACAAAGAGATTCACCTCCTCACCTCCGCTGGCACCAGAGATCCCACAGCCCTGGGGCACATCAGTTCCTGAGGCACTGCAGCAGCAGCTCCACCACGAAAGGGGAGGCACATCCCCACCCCTGGAAGGGATTCTACACTTCAGGCTGAGCTTAATGCAACTGTCACACTGCAGCTCAGTTCTATAAATCAGCTGCTTGATTTTACAGCAGGGTCTACAACTCCCAAAGGCAGGATCAGCTTCTTGCTCTGCCACTTTCTCTAAAACCCTTCTTCCTTATTGGCACATTTTTTTTCTCCACAAGAATTCATTCCATAGCCTTGATCCCTCTGCCATGGATCACCATCACTGTTACCCCTCATACACTGCTTTTATGTATGAAAAATCACTTGGGCTGAAAGGCCCCTCTGGAAGACACCTGATCCCCGCCCTGGGCTGGTTTGGGAGGTGTTGGTATGTAAAGGAACAGGCTGCATCAAAAGGGAGAGCACATTTCTGTCAGGGATCAAGAACTGAAATGTATTCCCAGGCAGGGCAACTTCACAGGCTTGACTAATGTAAAATGAACGGTCAGCACACAGAGTTTGCTGCTACTGAAGAAAAGGGAGAGATCAGTACTGCAGGAGTTCCCTGGAATAAAAACTGCCCAAAGCACAAACTAAACAGCAACCAGAATGCAGAACCCCCAGGTTCCCAGAGGAACCATGTAAAAAGCTGCAGAAGGGAAATGCTCCATGACCGAATACAATGTCACACTTATAAACATCATATTGATTATAATTAATATAAAGTAATGAAAAAATGTAATACACATCCCTGTAATTTTTCATGCTTCAGGAATTCTGAGAAGTTGTGGACACCATAATGATGGGTTAGAACACAAAAACACCTCTTGGTATTTTCTCCCCCCTATATTAACTTCCTACACATTTGAAAAGAGAGTTTAGAACAATTTTTTCTGAAACCAAGGCTGCATTAAGAGGCTTTTTTATGCATGAAGAGACCTTCCTCATGCAGTATGAAAGCATAACATATTTCAGGATACCTTTGATATTAATATCCTGCTGGGTTCACTGTGAAACACCTTGTTTTTTGATTACCAAGAAACATGAACTGAAGAAGTGCAGTTTAAGATGCACAGAGAATTCAGTCTTTGTGTACTGTCTACACACATTCACACACTGTACCTGTGCAAGAAGGAATGAATCAATACATCTTGGTCTTCAGCACTTTCTCAGGGGTAGGAGGATGCACATGGGGCAGAGGGAAGGACCTGTCACACACATCCAGCAGCCTGGGGCAGCTCCACACACTCAAGCAAAGCTCTTTCCTGCACTTTGTCTCTCTGACAAGTTTAAGCTCTAGAGAGAGTGAGAATTAAAGCTCCCCATCCAAATTTGTCCTTTCCCCTATTCTCTTTAAAAAGTAAACCTCCAAACAGTGTCTAGTTATAGTTAATATCTCATGAACTAAGGTTTGAGGCTTCAGACTGACATGATATAACTTCCATCATATTGAAGAGAACAAGGGAATTGCAGCAGGGTTTCTCTTTTGCACAGCACAACCACCACAAGGCAGATGGCAGTTTCACACCTACCAAGTCCAATGTGATCCTGATTTTCAGGACCTGAAAAGAAGTTCAGGGGACTCCAGGGGTTGGAAGAGCTCTCTGACCCCTTCATCTGCTGACTGGAACATGCTCTCAACAGCCAAGCAGCTAAACCTCCAAACCTAAGGACTCATCTCTCTGCTCATCCCATTCTGAACAACCTTCCAACATTTTCAGTGTTCTGACCAATTTTCACTGCAAAAGCACCATTCCCATGCAAGGTACCCAACACATTTCAGGCCCACAGAAGCCTTTCCAGGAAAGGTGTGATTTCATGATTTCAACACCACAAACAAGCTTTCCTTTTCCATGTGGAATGACAAGGCTTTCCCCTGTCAGACATTTCTGCCTGAAGAGCATTTTCTTTTGCTTCCCAGACAGCTGACACCTGGCACAAGCCACAGGGCAGGCACAAAGGGCAGAGTAATCCCAGAGAAGGCCAAACCAGGCTACAAGTGCCATCAGTGCTTCCAGCACTTGGCTGCTGTGTCCAGTTCAGCTCCTGGAAGAGTCCAGTGTAATTTCCTGTTCAAAATTTGACTGCTCCAACACATTTATGAGTTCAGAGTAACATGGCAATGTTTACTTGCAAGAAATGAAACAAAAACAGCTTTGAAACATTCTAGAATGAGTCTAAATTAAACTAAGTGGATTTTTAGGAGACTGTGATAATTCTACAAGTAGTTCCTTATCTCTTCCCACCCTACTCCAAGAAGTCTGAGCTGCCACTGAAGGAGATGGGGCAAAGTTGTAGGGAGAAAGAAAACCAAAATGCACAAAGCCAAGCCTTTGGAGCAAAAAAAACCCCCAGATTTTGTAGTGTATTTATCTCTTCCACCACTCCCATCTGTCTTCATCTTGGCATGACACAGAGCAGGGTGGATTCCTGAGAACCCACTGGGGCATCCACAGGTGTCTGTTACATCAACCCAGCAGCTCCTACCTGGGCAAGTACAATCTTGATATCACAGGCTGTTTTCTTAGCAGGTCTCTGTGCATTTGCAATCCAGCACAGCAAGTCCCATGCATGTTTTCAACAAGGGCAGGCAGCTTCACAGAGGAAATACCTTGTTCAGAACCCTCAGGCTCAAGTTATCAGCCACACAATCTTTTCAAAATGGATGTAAGGAAAAAAAAAAGCTCATGTAGCCAGATTTTCTGCTACTGTCCTGCTCTGTGTCTTTCTAAGCAAAAGTCCAAGTCTAAAAGACCCATAACATTCTTCTGAATGTAATTAAATTTAGGTTGAAGTAGAAAATACACAACAGATTTGTATCTCCTGCAATCACAGTGCATTAAAACACTAATTTTCTTCTGCAGTTGTTTTTAATCATGACAAGGCCCACAAAGGCTCACTTTTATTAGTTCCCTAATTATTTCTGCATGCTAAATATTCCTTAGAAAAAGACACTTGTGCATCCTTGTTTAAGGTTGGGTGTGCTGGACTAACATTATTCCAGTAAATATGACAAGCAGTAGATTTCATAAAAAAGAACATTCCCAATTTTTCCCAAACCAGGCAAATATTAAGAACACCATCTATGCAATAAGCAGGATTCTGCAGACTGGTTTATTTCCTATGCATCACAAAAAGAAACACAAAATGTTAAAATAATCTACTAATAAAGATCACCTTGAAGGGCTATTTCATAGCCATGAAAACCAATAATCACTGAATTTGTCAGAATGCTGCAATACAAACTGCACTTGGGCTGAAATTCATCTCCCAGCACTTTTCTACACAGAATGGAAAGTTAATCTTTATACAGAGACACAGAGCTCCTATCACTACATGGAAAGGGTACTCAAGTAAGATAAAATGCTTGAGAGTTTTCTGAAATCCAAAACTACCATTAGCATCCCTACAAAGATCTTCTTCAAGCAGCAACCACCCAAAATCACAGCACTGTTTAAATGTGTCAGTACCTCAGGACACTCTGCTGACCCCAAAGCTGCCAGGCCAGGTCTCCTCACTGAAACCAGGAGTATATTCTCCAGTTTTGGAGAATATACACTCTCAAGAACACAGGCTTTTGCCTCAGTAATTAATCTCTGTGCAAAGAAAATTCTGCAAGAGGTGTTTTATTCAGTAGTTTTAACCTTTTCATCCACTTCACTGCTTAATTATTTTCAGAGAGCTTCACACTGTAATTACTGGGGCTGAAACTTAAATACTTCACTTCTTTTACAGAGCAAGCCATCTTTTCTTCTGTGCCTCAAATCTTCTGGATCACTTTTGGCTCATGTGTTTTTGGAAGAGAAAGTTGTGCTTCCAAAACCCCAAAATGACCCCAAAACTGCACTGCCTGAACTGCCTGCTAATGTGACAAAGCCAAATAAACACCCAAGCCCAAGGAGATGCCCCAAAATATCCAAACCTCTTTGCTCACCAGAGTATTGCTCTTCTTAATATCTTCTAAACGCTCCAGGACTGAAGTCAGGTTGGGGTCATCTGATTCTACAAACCATATTGGTGAAGAAGAGGGGTAAGACTCCTGTTAAAGCAAAAACAAAACACAACACCCAACAGATTAATAAACAAGAAAAAACCACCCAAAGTTTTTAACCATCATTTCACAACATTAATATCACCTTTTATCTTGGTCTATGTCAGGTAATACAGAAGCTTTTAACACCACGTTTTTAGGCAATGCAAAAGAAGTGGAAAGAAATCCAGCCAACTGGTTCTTCTAGTATTTCCTCCTGTTTTAATATTGCTCAGATGATGGATGTACATAAAGTATAAAACCTTGAGGGCAGATGGGGCAGGAGGGAGAAATTCAACAATGCAGTCCTGGTGATCATTACCAACCAATGGCATCATAACAGAATAAAACTGATCTGATGCTCATCTTTCAGAAAAACAGTTTCTTCCAAATAAAAGCAACAAAACTTGGAGTCTTCAAATCTCCTCAGTCAGGATTACTGGAGCTGCTCTGGCCCTGACCTGCAGACTGAGGCAAAGTCTTCAATCACAGCTCCAAAAACCTCCCGTCTTACCTTGGTACCACCAAGACCAAGGAAAGATTTCTCAACCCAACCCAGAGAGCTTTCAATGAGCCCCACAGCCCCTGAGGAGTGGGGCTCTGCCCAAAGCTGCCACCACCTGCAGCCCCTCAAAAGGTGCCACACAGAGGGGAACAGCAATCCCTTCCCTCTTGTCTGGATGTCTCAAAAAGCAATTCCAGTGTTTTCCTCACACAGGTTGGTGTGAGGATGGAGGAAACCACGGAGCTTCCAACTCAACATCCCCCCATATTGGCATGTCTGGGTTTTATTTGCTTTGGTTTATTTATTCAAGGCATTCTCCACTTCTCAGTCATTCAATTAAATTTTAGTAGCTGAGGACAAATTGCTGAAGCTCAGTTTTATCACCCAGATATTATCTTCATATCCTCAGGTCTGAAAATTCTCTCATTATCCCACAATTCATTTCTCTCACTGCAGCTGAAAAGGAAAGATTCCATCTCTCATTCCAGAGACAACAATCATGCCTCATTCTCCAACACTTGAAAGTCAAGGGTTGAAAACTGGAGAAAGGTGCAAGGGTGTTAGAAGTGGCTTTTAGGAGTATAAAGTGTATTTCCTAAGTGCCCACCCAGACACTGACCCTGATGCTCAGGGGGAACCTCTGCCCAAAGACCTCTTTGAACCAGCTGTTTTTGAGGCCTGAACTTCTCTGGCCAAGCTCATTAAGCTGAGAGAAAGGCAGGAGGGGAAACCCTTCTACCAGGACTTCAGATCACACCAACATTCCCTGCAGGAAATACAGACAACAAGCAAAATGCCTTCCAAGATCCACCAAGCCATCTGTTTCTTAAAATCCTCAGCCTCATTAGAATAAAAATATTCTCCAGATACAGTCAACACTGGGACTGTGTTTGCTCATTCTCTTAGCAGGTATTTTGGGCCTTTTTTTTCACTCTGTTAGTCCAGGCCCAAACAAGTCTCCTGACTGCAATGTTTCACACAAGACAAACACCTGCCAGTCCTCTCATCTACACCAGATCTGGAAGATGAACAGACACAGAATGGAGCTCAGCTCTTCACTCTCTATATTCTTCTTTTCTGAAGGTTTTATTCCTCCTCCATTCTCCACCTGAAGGTTTTCATGCACAAACCCACAGCAGGACACTTGTTATTGCAACCAACACCTCTCCCAGTCTGGGAACCTCCATAAAATTCTACTCCAAACAGAAAAATGCTTCATATTAAGACACAAGTTCAACCAAGCTCCCATTTAGTTGCAATATTTTTCAATTCTTCAGACTCACCAATAAATATATTCATTTAACTTAAAAACATAAATGGCATCAAGTTTCTCTAGATCTGTAAATAATCTGCATTTCTGGAGCAGCTGATTCCCATGTGGATATGAGTCACTGTATTTTGAAACACAAAATTCACACAGAACTTCATTCTGAATTTGAGATACAAACAGACTCAGGAGTTTGTAACAACCCAAGTACACAACTGGAACTAAGCTCGTGCCTTGTCAGCTCAGACAACTGAGCTAATTCTGTTGAGAGAATTCAGGCAGCTTTTTCCTCCATATCTGCATCCAGAGAGGCAAGAGGTGCATCTGAGCTGTTATTTCAAGTGAGGAACAGAGGCTTCCCAAACACAAAGACAACACTTGACGAGAGGGCCCCCAAAATAGCAGCTCTTTCAGTTCTCAGTGGCTAAAAAGCCCCGTTGCTTTGGGCCCTTCACTGTGCAGCTGCCAGCCAGGGATTCTGTCTGGATAATCACCCACAGGAGATGTCCAAGCTGTTTTATGTAACTGCTGTGACCCCACCCTGTGCCTGCTCTGTGCCCACCCTGCCCAGTGCCCACTGTGCCCCCTGAGCTCAGCCCAGCCCCAGCTCAAGGGCTGCAGGTTTGCAGCAGCCCAGCTCCCATCACAGAGCCTTTGTGTCTGAGCTCAAGTTTAGGCTGATAACCCTCAACACAGAACGTGGGGAGGGCACTGAGCCCTCTAATAACCACAAAGCCCTGCACTCCTGCCATGGGAACAATTTCAAAGCAATTAAATCATTTAGGAAAACCACAGTGTATTACAATGCACATGGGACCTCGCTGTTCAGACGTTCCAGTCCTGCCTTTAAAAGCAAAATCGTTGGTAAAATGTGACAGGAGATTCCAGGAACACACACATCAGGGCAGCTTTTCCTGGGCAGGATCTGCCCTCTGAGTCCCTCCCATCTCAGCTCTCCTCTGGAACAAGAAGGCTGTTTGCCTTGCAGGGTTATATAATCCTTATCCTGCTCTCTAAAGCTGCAGCCACACAATTTCAGTGTTAGAAGAGACTCAAATGAGCTGTTTCTAACTTTCTACAATACTGGAGAAATGGTGAGGCTGACAAATTAAAGTATCTTGCTCTCACTGCCATGATTAGAACACCCTGTTCTAATGGAGCACCCACAGCTCCTGTACAGACCTGAACCATTTTATCGTGGCCAAACGGCAGGAGAACATCTGAACACACAGATGTTCATGATGCTGCTGCATTGGGATTTCAAATCACAACTACATGGAGCCACTGCTTCGTTTTCTTGGATTTTCAGATGGTATTAGAGGTAAAAGTGGGGGGTTTTCTTCTAAGAATGCTGAGCATACTGGCTGAACAAAATCCAGCCAGTTTTAGTTTTGTTTCTAAGTTTTTCCAAAATCCCCACCATAGACAAAACCTAGTTCTGCTCTCCTTGCTGCAGCTACAACTAAAGCCTTGCTGACTTTCATAACAGCACTTCTACTTTTAATCTCCTCAGTCCCAACGTTTTTCTTTAGCCCCCTTTACTTCCAAGAAGTAGAAGGTCAAACTCCCAATCTTTTCACCAGCTCAGATACTTTGAGGAGGCTGCAAAGGGATCATTCCAGATCACCCAAATCTTGGGCATGAAGTGAGTAGATCCCAATGGAAGAAGACATCTCAGAGGGCTAATACAGCCCTCTCAGGGTGAACACATCTGCAGCTATAAACACATCCCAAAGCAGAGAGGGCTCTCCCTCAGCATCCCCTGGTGCTCCCAAGTTTGTCCTTTGGAATTCAACAGCAGCACAAGATTTTTGTTAGGGATCACATCTATCCTACAAGAACACTCAGTAAATACTGAGGATTAAACCACTCCATTTGCTGCAGTTTAGTCAACATTATTTGCAATTATTAGTCAGTCATTCATTACTTATTTTTCACCTGTGTCGAGCTGTCTTCAGAGGAAAAAACCCCACACAGTTCATATTAACAAAAATATTAGGATTTGAGGAGATATTCTTAAAGCTCAAGTTTAGGCTGATAACCCTAAACACCAGGAGCTGCTTAAAATAGCATCAGTTGTGATGACACAACTGACAGGCTGTTCCCCATCATTAGGGGACAAATTTCCAGAGGTGGTTTAAGAAGAGGTAAGATTTCCTACCAGTGGCTACTCAAGTGCCAGTGAAATCTACACATTAAGAACCTTTAAAAGTCAGCAGATTGTCATCTGCTCTCTCATCCCCTCTTCTATAATAACTGAAAAAAGAAGACAGTATTTAGGGTCACTTTCATTGAAAGCAATCCCAACAAACCCCTGTTCCAGAAACCTCAAGTTACCAAAACCTCCAAAATGTTTATTTTCAAACAACCAGATGTGACCATTGGCTCTGCTGTATCAACCAAGTTATCATTCTCACAATTTCACTTTACATATGAAAAAATGTGTTATTTTTTATGAATCTAACACTTGACTGAGCCAGAGTTCTAAAAGCTCAGAAAAGTATTTGCCTTGGAGGGTTTAAAATTGAAATTCAATATTGGTGGTAGTGAGGAAGCAAAGTGAGTTTTACCCACCTCTACTGAACAGAAGGAAAACTTCAACCTGCTTTTCCTTTTGAATTTTAAAACTGTATGGAACATCCTCTTAACTTGTTCATGTCAGTGTTTTCTGAACCACAGAAAGCAAGTCTGAATCAGCTTTACTTTCCCCCTCTGCCCCTAAAGCCTGACATGCTCAGCTCAGTCAGAACCCTTGTTACAACTCCTGCCTTCAGGAAAGCACCAAGTTGAGCTCTCACAGGAGTCTCTTCAACATAACAAAATTACTGCAATTCCAATCTCAAGTTTCAGGGCTGCTTTTGCAGCTACTGCCTGTACAGGACAATCCCAGGGGAAGCATCAGCCCTTGGCTGGACCCCTGGGATTGCAGGAGCTGAATCACCCTGGAGGGGCAAAGTGGGAGAATCCCCTGATGCTGTTGTGTGTCAGTTCTCCAACACACTCAGGGCTGCATTAAACCAACACAACAGGGCCTGGCTCTCCCTCAGCCTGCAGGGAATGAGGCAAGGGCAGCACAGCACCTTGTTGGAGAACTGTCTGTGCTGTTAAACACAGCCATCCTGGACAAGGAAGGGTCACAGGCAAATGCACCACGGAGCACAGAGACTGTAACAAACCACAACTCTACAGACACCAGGACAACTCCCCCTGCAGCCACAGACTGTCCCCAACAAAACAGAGTCCTCTGCACCAGCAAATCCTCCTGACCCAGGAGGCTACAAAGGTAAGCAGGAGGAAATGCTTGTTAAGAGAGCACAGAATGGTTTGGGAGATCCCTTCTGTCCTCCTCCTGCAGAGCAAAGTCCCTGTCAGGCTCCCAGCAGTGCCCATGGACAGCAGCACATTCCTTGAGGAGCTCAGGGCTCAGGGGGTGGAACACTTGCTGCAAAATGTGATTGAGCCAATCTCCATCAGATGGTGACCACAGCAAAACTGAAACACTGTCCCTGTCCATACCTCAATGGCAATTCAGTGATGTACAAATTATTCCCAAACCCAAGCAGTTTGTAATCTGCAGCTTCATCTACACAAATTCATTGGTTCAACCTCAGCCCACAGAATTCTCTTGAAACTATTATGGAATCCTTAACTGTTTTACTTTGTATACACCCAAGACAGAAAATAACACTTTGAGGAAAAAACAACCCTGAAGACTTCAGTGTAAATGCTGCTTCCAAACTGGCACATCCAAGAGGCCAATCACTCCAAAGTTTGTGAAATCATCTCAGCTACTTCTGTGTTTTACTTCCACCTCTCCCTATCCAGCTACACACATCTCATTGCTCAAACATTATTCCCTGAGAAGAAGCCAAAACATCCAGACCCAAAGTAGCAAAGGCCTGAAACATCCCTTCAAATGGTCACAAACACAAATGTGGATGTGGCATCACAGTTTTCACATTTCTTATGGTCAAGTTCTTTCATTCCAGTTTTTATAGCCAGTCTTTCTTCAAAGTATTTATGCAAAATGTCCCAACTGCCAATTCTAAGCCCTGAAATTGCACATGACATTCAGAAAAACAGGTTTGTAAGACTCTCTGATCAGCTGCCCCAACTTCTTCCTCTCCAGAAGGTTCCTTGTCCAGTGTAACAGGACTACACAAAATTAAAACAAGAATTTTGTGCTTGAAAGGAAAAAAAAAGAGACACTTTTCTGATAAAACACAGTCATTGATCATCACTGTGCAGCAACACTTTACTCTCCAGGTCATCACCATAATTCCACATGCCATCCCTTCCTTCAAAGGCACTCACAGACAAAACAACACTCAACACTTGTGTGTGGACCCCCAGAGAAACCCCCCACATGGTGCTGCTCAAACATAATCTCACACAGGCAGGGTTTGCAAACAGCACAGCAAGAGACAGTTGTCTATTTCTGCAACTACACACAGAAGCACATTCACAAAAGGCATCATCAACATTAGTGGCACAAAGGCAGAGGAGTAAGAACTGGCTGCTGGTATGGCTGGAACTGAAGAAGTGGTTGTAGCTCAGCTGGGACATCTCCCTCTCTCTGCACAGTTAAATTTGGTGAAGTTTCCTTGCAGCCCTTCTCTCCCTTTTAGCACTTGCACAGTCACTCCACAGCGGTCTAAGTCTTGTTGTCACCCAAAAGATCCCCTTCCTTCTCTAACATTATGAATTCACATCTTTCAAGGGATCAAATCACCCAACATCCCCTCCCATCTGTGCCCTTTTCCTCTTTTCCACGTCTCCCCTGTGCTCCACATTCCCCTGCAGATATGAGGATCCCTCCTTCTCACCCAGAGCTGGGGGAGGCCCTGCTGCTCTGCCCTGAGAGCTCTGCAGCCACAGGCCCTCAGATTGGAGCCACTCACATGGAACCCTGTCCCCCCCCCCAAAATTTCAGTGCCACAGAGTTCAGCCCATGTTTACCATTAATAAGTCAAACACCACAACCCTCACCACAGCTATTTCCTACTTCAAAAACTCAGGGAAGCCTGTGGTGTCTTGAACAGCAGCGCTCAGGAACGCTTTGATTTTTTCCTACTGCCACTATACAAGTTCTGACAGAGCTTTTATGTTCTTCCTTTCTCAATATTGCTGAACTCTTCCTCTCAGAGGGGGCACAACATGACAAGGTCTGAGACAAAGGAGAACTGTAATATTCCCAAACTTTCAGAAATCACACAATAGCTGCTCTGCACCAGGATGGTTTGTGTGCATGAGAGAAAGAACAGAACATATGTAAGGTCATTATTTTCATCCCACACTTGGAGACTACAGCTGGAAGCAAGGAATCAGTAAAGATTCCTAACTAACTGGCTTGTTTCCACCAAAGATCAAGTTAACTTCAAGTGTACTGTGTACAGCCAGGCTGATTGAGCCTCTTCTTACTATAATCAATCATGTAATTTTCCAGTTGTCTTCTAGGAGGTGGTGAAAGGTCATTTTTGCTTCTCCTGCAGAGTTTGCAGCTGAAGAAACACGGTGGAACACATACTAAAACAACTATCCTGTCTCTTAAAAACAGAATACTACCATTCATGGTTCAAAGGAATAAAAGAATGTAATATTCAACTTCAGCCAGGAATTCAGGTGTTTATAACCTTCCAGAACTACATAAAATGCAAACAACCTGACAGTACTGAACAGGAGTCCACACTGAGGCACAACTAAAACAGGAGTCACTTTGTTAATTAAACATTTGTTCCTACCCAGAGGTGTCACCCTCTCTCTTTAATGTCCAATCATCCTATTTAGAGAACTGTCTCCACCTTGGCCTCTTCCAGTCTCCTGGAAGGAATCACATTTCCCAAGGAAACAAAGTGCTCCCAGTGGAGCTGTCACCGTAACAAACAGACACTGGAGGAGCCTGGTGTCACCTCAGGTGCCACCAAGGGCCCTGGTCCCAGCAGCTGCCCCAGCCCTGTGCCCTGTGCTGTGCTGGGACAGGAGTTTGTGCAGCCACACACTGATCCAGCCTGGGAAACCACCCACAGGACACCACCACTGCTGGCTCCTCCTCACAGCGGTGGCTTCCAGTTCATGGGGAGGGCACCAAGTCAGCAACACACAGAACCTCCTGAACAGACATGAGGGAGAATGTTAAGTAAAAGGAATATAATTCTCTCTACAAAACTTCTTTTAATTATCAAAAAGAGGACAGAACTGTCTGCAAAGTCCTGAACATCTCACACATCACACAGGGCTGTGGAGTCAGAAAGGTCCTTCTTCCAGACATAAAAACATTCCTCCTTTTTTTTGCAATAATCTCGTACAAAGAGAAATTAAAATCCCCACTCTTTCAGTAATTGTTTTGTTTGCTAAATAAATCAACACTAAACTTCTCAATTGCATAAGTTATGTTTGGTAACAGTTGAACAAGTGCCTTTTCTATAACACCAAGTACATCCACCTCTAGCTGAAAACTGCTTACACCAAGATAAAGCCACACATGCTTTTACACAGCCCTGGTCTCCAGATGTTGTGAGACAAAGGTCTCAACCTCACTACAGAATGTTTAGTGATCTAAAAACCCCCATCAATCTGTGGGTGGAACCGAAGGCCTCCTTCCTTCTGTGGTTACTTCTGTGTACAAATAAATCATCTTTCTAAGGGGTTACCAGCTCCACAGGCAGCAGGCAGGAGTAGTTTAATATTAAAATCTTCTGCCTTTGAAGAACTGTCACATGTCCTGATGTACTCACTGTCTGGAGATCCCCAGCTTGTCAAAAGCTTCACAGGTAATATCTATTCATCTGGTTTAGAAGGGGAAATAAAGTCTTCTCTCATCAATTGCAGTTATCTGCAGACAGCAACCTTTTCAAGTCTTTCGCAGCAGCTCCCAACTCTGATTTAGCAGCAGGGTATTTTTCAGGAAAGGCAGAAGATGCTTCTTTCCAGCAGAGAAAGCAGGAGTTCACTGAGTCAGCCACATCACCTGAACTGAACTGCTGCTGTCTGAAGGGTATCAGTGCTCCTGTGTCTGTCTGGGGCAGCTCTGCTCCCACTCACAGCTGCCACAAACCCTGTTCTGCCTGCAGGTGTTACCTGAGGACACAATTTCAATATGTATGGGTGGAGAGATATTAATATCCAGTTCCTCTCTGAAGAGAGCATATAAAAAATACAAAATATTTCACAGCAGTCCAAACCAGTCCTTTTCCTTGCAATAAAAAGGAAAAGACTTGGCTGTAGAATATGTTTTTTTGCAATACCATGGCCTGAGTCTGATAAGGTACCAAAGTGAAACTGGGGTTGTACCTAAAGTCATGATCAGTGAACACACCTCCAAGGCCACAGTTTTGATACTGCTGCAAAAAACAAGCAGAACAGGACCAGGGGTTTTCAACTTGATCAATTGGAATAGTGCTGTTAATTAAAAACCTGAGAGGAACAGCAATAAAACTCCAAATGGAGACACTGCTGTTGGCACAACAAAAATGGGAATGTGAAGGTACAGGGCCTGAACAAGTTCAATAATTAGATACTCCTCAGGAATAAGCAGCAACCTCTCTGACAGGGATGACTCCACCCTCAAGTGCCTCTTCTAAAATAATCTGATTAACCATGTAAGCTCCAATATGGGTCACCACAGACACTCTGAAGGACAGCCTTGGACAGAGTGTGGCTGCCACTCCACAAAAGCACAAGGGACATGTACCTTGCTTGGATTTCAAGTTCAGTGCCACAGGGACACAGCCCTGGGATGCTGCAGCCAATACTCAGCTCTTACACTTCTACAAACTTACCCTGCAAGAGAATCAGCTCAGTGAGAAATGCCAGGGCACAACTCTAACCCAACTGTGAATTTTAGCCCAGGGATCTTGTGCAGACCCACACATTCCAAAGCAGATATTCTCCCTCACTTCTCCAGGAGAAGGTTTTCTCTTCTCTCTGGAGAACAGAAAGGTATTTGTTGGGAATATCAGATCAACTGAGTTACCAGATCCCTTTTCAGATTTAGTACAGGAGCTCCTGAAAGCTTCCTTCCCTACCAGATATTCCTCCTTCCAGTAACTCCAGCATCTCTACACGCCTTTCACTGTGGGCAAGATATTGATGTATCTGAACAGAACCACAAACAAAGAGTGAGATCATTAAGGTTTGTGCTTCCTCTTCCCCTCGAGGAGATTCCTGAGCACCAGACACCCAATCCACTGCACAATTCTGCTGAGCAAGGGCAATCCCTGGCTGGGTCAGCACTGCAGGGGTTAAACTGGAGCAGCACAGAGCTGAAGTGATATTTGCTCTGCAAATCCACAGCACTGAGGTAGCAGAGAGCAAACCTCCCCAAGAAAACAAATTTCCCAACAACTTTACAGCCCCACCAGCTTTTCCAGGCCACCACTGCTGTTTGAAACCTTAGTTCTCACTGCACCTGCAGAGCCACTGGAGCACAGCAAACACAATTTACGTTCTTCTAGTTCACAGCACCCACAAAAAAACACCCCCAAAAACCTGGAGGCAACGAGGAGTCAGAGCCCAGACACTCCATTCAATGGGCAGGAGGGGAAGAAATCACTTTTGTCACACTTTAGAGCTCTAACATTTGTGTCAAAGAGCCAGGACAGAGGCTCAGAGCTGAGCTTTCTCCTCCTGGCTCTGTCACCTGCTGCCCATTTGTTCGAAGGCAGCCACCTCTGTCCCTCAGGCTGCCCCTCCCATTCATTTTTAACACCTCCCTCCAGAAATTAATCAGTACTGGAAAGCACCAAGCTGCTCACAGACAACTGTGACACACAAGTTTCAGGAAACTCAGACACAGCCTTTCATCAAAGCAGAAGTCTGGGTTTTGAGGTCTGAAACTGCCCTTTTCCTGTTCTTTCTGCAAGTTCTCACAGCGATGGCATGTGAGAGACCTCCTGCCCTTTGGGGCAGTGGCTGTGACAGCAGATTGCAGACACTGCTTCCTCAGTAACACACAACAGTGACACCAGTGCTGTCTGCCCTGCTCAGACACACCTCAACCAAAGGCCTGCAGCTTTCTTTGCAAATTAAGAGTTATTATCAAAAGTAGTTACAAAACCAGCAGTCTCAGAAGGAGATAAAGGGCACAGCACAAATCCCAGGCACAATAACTTCAAATCTTGCTCCTGGCTTCCCTGTTTAGCTGTCACTTGACAAGGAAGGAATAACCCATCAAATTCAACTGGCAACCGAGGCTGCAAAATCATCATTTTACTGTTTAGAGACAGATTTATGAACTAGACCGTGTGGTGTGGAAACAGCAATGAAACACTCTCTGCTGAATAAAACAATATTTATAGGAAGCCACACCATCCATCATCTCATGGGTCCTGTCTGAAAACAGCACCACCAAGAAATCTTGCCTTACCATAGAAAACATCTACGAGTATCCAGTAAAACAAACACCCGGCCCATGGTCACAAAACTGACTTCTCAGGACAGTTTGCTGTGAAAAGATCTGCTCACCAAGTCTCCTCAAACCTAATAAAGTTACTTTAAGATAAGTGAGAATCTGATCAGACTATCAGATCTGCCTGGTTTACAGGCACATTTCCATTTTCCAGTACAGAAATGTTCCCACTTACACGAACGTTTGAAACTTTCATGCAAAGAAAAAAAAGCTGTAAGTTTATCTTCCTCAAATCCCAAAACGCTATTTTTTCCAACATGCCTCTCCTCAGTTACATTTTGATAAGGCATTGAAGTTCACTTGTAGCCACAACCAACCCAACCCAAACGAACCTCCAGCACTTTCCTGTCCAGAGCCACGGCCGCCAACACATCCAAAAGCTCCGGCAAGTTCAGGCCCTGAACTTCCGAAAAAACCAACGATTTTTGGCGATGTCACACAACCCCCAACGCTTTACTCGGTTCCTCTCCCACTCCTTTAGGACAAAGCCCGACGAATTTTAGGGGGACAAACACAAGCAGAGAAGCTGGAGCCCCCCAGGCCCTCGGCAGCTCCGGGATCCCCCGGGTGTCCCCGGGCCCGGCCCGGCCCTCGTGTCGCACTCGCCAAAGCTCCCCCCGGGCCGGGCCGGGCCGGGCCCCGCGCTGTGCCCGCCGCCTGCCGGGGCTCCCTGCCCNNTCGCTCGAAAGGGCGACAGCGCAGCCCGCTCCCCTTCCCTCCGCTTCCTCCCGGCGGGCCGGGCCAGCCGCGCCAGCCGCCCCGCCCTCGCCCTGCCCTCCTGCCGATAGCCCGGCCCCGCGCCCGGGACACGCACCGGGCCCCGCTCCGCCCTCGGGCTCTGCCCGGACACTGCCCGCGGCCGCCTGACCGCCCTCCTCCTCCTCCTCCTCCCCTCCCGTGCGCTGCTCGTCCTGCGCCCCCCNNTCCTCCTCCTCCTCCTCCTTCTGTCCCCCCGCTCAGCCCTGCGGGAGGGATCGGGGTTTGCCGTGCTCGCCGCACTTTTATTTGGCTGAGAACAAACTGCGGCTGGGGTTTGCACTTGTCTCGGAGCCCGGTCAGTCCGCCAGCACTCCTCGGGAAAAGACAGGGATTCCTGTCCCGGCGTTTCTGGCGGTTCCATGTCAGTAAAATCTGGTGCTGGTCGTTGAAGGCTGGAAATCACTAACACAGAGGCCAAGAAAAATTGTTACCCTTCCGTTGAAGCTCCTCTATAATTATTCGTACAACATTTCATCCCCAGAAAAAGCATCACGAAGCGTGAAAATAAAGTGAATACTCACTACATTCAGAGATCAGGAGATGCTGCCTCTTCCTGTGCCTTTATTTGTCCTCTCCCATCTCGGTTTTGCCTATAGACAGTTGTCTCTTTGGGAACATGAATCAGCTCTCACACGGCAAAGTGTGATACAAGAAATGTTGTTGTGTCCTTCTTGTTTCCCAACCCGCTTTTAATTAATGCAGTACACACATAAACCTGGAATAGTGATTTGCATTTTTTTTTGGTACATTGATATTTTATATAAATCTTTAATTCTAGACAAACTGGCAGCGCTACACAAACCACAAGCTGAATCTTGTCAAGTGCTGAGAGCTCTAATCTTGATCCAGAAAAAGTTATGCACATGCCCACCTCCAAGCAGATGGAAGTCTTGCTGATTTGTGGGCTTGAAATTTCAGCAAAGAGAGCTGCAAAGAATTCACTTTGCTACAAGAGGAGTCAGGAAGGATTGACACTGGTTAGATACTCTGAATGAAAGATGCCAGATTTTTTTAGGTATCATTTGAAATTCTGATTACACAGTGTTTGCAATTCAGCCTTCCTAGATGGGCTGAACTGTGTGTTGCTTCGACTGCACAGCCTGCAAAGTGAAGACAGAGTGGATATGACTGTTGTCTCTTGATCCATCAATGGGCAGGGCCAAGAACTTGAGGGACAAAGGAAGATTTAAGTATAAGGGCAGACTAGCAATAAATAAAGAGCAGAAAATGGCAATACCTGTTAGAACAGGGAGGGTCTGGAAGAAGCTCTCTATGGGAACAGCAGAGACAAACCCAAACAAAGCAGACTTTGTCAGGCGTTACATGATGCAATGAGTGAGGCAGCACAGGAATGAGTTTGGTGACTCAGGCCTATTTCCCTCCTGCGATGGGCCTGCAGCTTTAGGTGGGGAGGCTTGGCAAGTTCAAACTGCACCTTGTGTCACACCTCACCAGAGCTGCTCTGTCACTGCCTCTGGTCCTCCGGAGGTCTTCCTGGTCTTATCTCCCTTCCCTCTGCTCTGTGACATCCCTTTCTCTTGGCAGCTGTGCAGCTGAGAGGTGCTGATGTGCAAAGCTGGTGAAAGGCACCCACTAATCCAAATGTCACAGGGTCTCCAGAGCATCCAGCAGGCCAAACAAATTGTTTAATGGGCCAAGTGTTGTGGGTGCACAGAGTGGCCATTACAGGCGGTGCCTGTGGGACAGAGGAACCAGAAAGCCCAGATGTGAGGGCTGCCTGACCACAACCTGACTGCAGAGGATTGGAGGAGACAGTTCATGGTTAATTGGCTGTGGACTGTGTAAACTATCATAGGGTATAAATATAGTGCTGAATTTATAATAAAACCTTCAGGATTTTAGGATTCCCTTGGCACATTCCATGGCTCTCTGTGACTCGTTCTTTCGTGGTGCTGGGGTGGGGGGGAGGGGGTCTCTGCATTCACTTGCTGCAAAGTGTGTCCTGCAAGTCATATATTATTTAAGTCTGGTCTAGAACTTTCCCCAGCTCCTTCAGTGTGCCTTTTTGTTTTCAGGCTTCAAGAAGCAACATGCAGCTGCACAGCCACCACTCCTCTGAATTCTGTTGCACTTCTCTGTATTTAGTAGGCATTGTGCAAGCTGCCTGTGAATTAATTTCTGTGATAAGACCCTGAGAACACACTGGGGCTGTCTGCCTCTCTGGAATTCAGAGGCTGCTTCAGAGGTTTAAAGAGCTGTTCTTCATGTCTGACTCACTCTTGTTTCTTTCTTCAGGGACTTGCCTTGGGACTTTGACATGAGTCTCACCCTTGTCATGATTCAGGAAATCCCGAGTTTCCCAAAGACCAAAATGATTGCACACAGGGGAGGGCCTGACATCTGGGGGTAATGAAGGAAATGAATCCTGGTAAAGACCCTCAGGAGCACTGTATCAGATTCCAGGAGTTGCAGATGATCTCAAGCTCCCTTGATCTATACAGCCTGTAAGCACCTTTTTCTCTGCCTTTCTTCCTGCATGTACAACTTCAACATCACAAGAACCTCTCTCTATCACACAGCTAGATTTCCCCTTCCAGGGATCTAAACGTTTTTTTTAAGATAATACACCTTCATAATCTTCTTTGTTTCTTTTCCCTCCCTTTCATTGAGATACAATAAATTTAGTGAGAGTCCTCAACTGAGACTCTCTGAAAAATCCCAGCAGATTCCTCATTGCATCTTTGGGTAGAACTGGCAATAAACAAGGAGGCAAACAATTCAGACCAAAGTTGGTGTTTAGTGCCAGCCCTGTTTCCAACAAATCAGGTAGCCCTGTCCCTGGTGAGACAGAAAGCCAGCAGCAAGGGGCAAAGGCAGCTGATGGGAAGATGAGCTCAGGATGAGCCATTAAGAAGGAAATGAACTAAAATGTAGGATGAATGGGCTTTGATGAAAGCAATAGTTGTTAGGGGCTTAAAGAAAGGATGTTCCAGAGCACAGATGAGTTTCAGCTTATATTAGTCCTTTTCTTCCTGTGGATGCCTTTTCCAGGTCAGCTGTATTTCTGTATTACCCCTGAGTGAAGCTCCTGTACGTTCATTTGAGTGTTTGTGTCCAGCAGAGGATTGATTTGTTTCTCTGAGAATAGATTAGGGGGTATTTTGACCTCACTTCCCTCATTTACAGCCTAGCCTTTAAAAAGTCTTTCCGTGTAATCTGATGTCCCTTTCCAGGCACCAAAGAAGGAACTGCCATTTCAGGAATAGGAAAGGCCCAGATCTTTTGTAACCCTGAACCTCATCAGACAGAGAAAGTAAAGGATAAAGTTAATGAGATGGAAGGAAGTGTAAATTGATTTTAGTGATGGATGATGCAGTTTCATAATAGCTGATTCTGGAGTAGAATAGACACTTGAACTTTTTCACAGGTAGCAGCAGAACCTGGGATTAGAAAAGACAAATAATACCTAACAGCCATAAAGAGAAGGATAAGACAGGAACCTTACCTGAACCCCTGGGCAAAGGCAGAAAGATTCAAGAGGATCTTGCTTTATGAAGATACAAGTCAAGCTGTCTTGCTTGCCAAAGCCAGGCTTTCACATCATCATCTGAGCTCACAGCAACAAAGTCATTGTTTCAATAATGAAGTCACCTTCAAAGCATTTGAGAAAAAACACACATCAGTGCAGAAAAGCTGATGAAATGGCTGGACAATGCAGTTTCAAGAAGCATGGTATGCAGCAGGCATAGGGTTGCTTAGTTCCTCAGAAACCTATACTTTTAAAGGCTTTAACTTTTAAGGAATGGCATTTCAAAACCAATCTATCCTAGAGCAGCTTTGGACAGATAGGGATACTGTTGCCAAGATGTTCAGGGATTCAGGGATGGGTGTCAAGGAGATGTTTGCAGTCGCTCAAATACTATAGCCACGAATTTAACATTAAAAAAAAATTAAAATGCAGCATAATTTTACCCAGGGTGGTCAGAGAGCAGATTTCAGCTACAGTTCTCCCAAGTCCATCCCTCTGGCTGTCAGCAACTGAGTCAAACAGGTCCCTTCTTTAGAGAGTTTTTGCTCAGCCACTGAGGAAATCCTATACAGAAAACAGCAACAGCCTGTTGGTGAAAATTTTGTTACTCTTGGGGGATTTTTAGTTCTGGCTGTACTTACATGACTGAACAGTATATATTTCTGAATAGTAAAAAGGTGAATAGTGTCTGCAAAGCAAGGTCAATGAGGTGCTTTTTTCTCTATGAAGGTTGTGAGAATGAAATTATTAGAAGGAAGGTGCCACAGGAAAGCAAAGCCATGTTAATAATGGTCTTGTAATGCTGCAGATGGGGATTAGAATCCATTGTACAAACACATCAGAACCCAAACTCCTTGTGTGTACTTTAAAATGCACAGTGAAGGAATACACCCAGTGCTCTCCTTTATGCCTCACACAGCTTCCTAAAAACAGATGAAAACACCTCTGAAAGCAATAAGAACCCATGCAGCCCTGTTTGAGGTATTCTATTTAACAAAACAAGCTAGGAAAAAAAACGAAAATGTGGTATTATTTTTCCAAACCCAGCTGGGTGAGGGAAGAGGTAACTTCATGGAGCTGTTCAGAGTGTAACAACACACCTTCCCTGGACTCCTTAAGGCTCACACCCTTTCCTTGGGATCCATGGAGTCATAAGCCTTATAGGGCTCATCAAGCTTATCTTCCCTTGCCAGCACAGAAGCTTAAAAGGGATGTAGAGGAGCAGAGGTCAGGTCCACATTCAGTCCTGCTAAACACATTTCTGGCTGGAGGGGGAGGCAGGGAAATGGGCAGATCCCCATTTCCTGGTGAACACACAGCCCCTTCATCCCCTTCTGATTTCTCATTTTGAGAGGCAGTGCAATAGTTAACTTTGTCTACGGTTGAAATATCAGCACAAGGCATCTAAGTTGGCAGGCACCGAGATGAACTGGGCAGGCCAGAGTTATTGTTTCAGATTCTGCAAGCACAGGCAGAAATCACCACATCACTTAGCATGGAAAACACAAATCAAATGCTTCTCAGCAACCCTGCCATCCAGGGCTTCTCATTTAGTTCTGTCTCTTTTTGTAGATAAGTTTGGATTTGGTGGGGGGGGAATGGTGCCTGTGACAGAATCAAATCCTCAACAGACTTGAGTGCTGCACTAAGACTCAGCAGGCACAGGATCACACCAAACCAGGCACAGGATGCAGCCTCATTCTATGTGTGAGAAAAGTCAGATTGGTGAGCTACATCAATCATTTCAATCATTTGCTGGTTTGGAGGTCACAAGTGTCCACAGGCCACGAGTCAAGATCTATCAAGACTTGGTATGGGATGTTTTATATACCCTGCAACTAGTAACTTTTAAATATCAAATACACAATATTGAGTTTGGCAAATACAAGACCAGGGGAAGAAAAAAGGTGGAAAACTAATCCATGGGTTAGAGAAGGACAGAAAATGTAAGACCTTTTTTTCCATTATAAAGGTGACTTGAAGTCATCTTTTCTCAGAATGAGTGAGAAATAGTCACAGAAAACAGCAGTCTCAAAATCAAATGCAAGATCAAATCTCAGAAAAGAAATTACTGTTCTGTAAATCTAACTCTTTTTTCTGCTAGGAACAAATTCTAAGCACAAAAAGCTGCTAAAACAGATGAAGGATAACAGACTCCTTATAATACCTGGAGTTTATAAGGAAGGGAACCTCCTACAGACTTACAATATCAGTGAGTAAAAGGGAAGTAACAGAACCAATATACTTGGCTTTGGACAAACATTTGAAAGATTGAATCACCCAAGTCTGAATTAATTCACATCTCTTTTGACATGACAGCACCCACATAACTTGAGAACTGGCTTAAGAATTGTGAACAAGGAATAAAAATAGCAAATTACTGAGCAGGAAAAGGTGCTTAATGTGTTTAAAATGGATCATGGTAGTGCTGTGTTAGAGCTGAGATCAAGAATTTCGCTGTGATTTAGATGAGACTGCAATTGATGAAATTATCAGATGACACAGAGAGACATTTTGAATAGCAACGAGGACAAGGAAATAATTCCAAGAGGTGCAGAAAAATCAGTAAAAAATCAGCTCCTTGATCTACAAGCCACCTAGTGAGTCCTGGCTTCCTGTAGATTGCATTTTTATATCACCATCATGCTGTATTTCAGGTGGGCTCATTTAATAAACCCCCTCATCCTTTCCCAGTTCCTTCCCATGCCTCCACACTTCTTACTTTCCACAGAGCTCTCCATATTTCTACCCATATTCACTCCCTGCTTTGGCCACGGCAGACAGAGCAGATGCTGTGGCTGCTTTCAGAATCTACCCTGGTAGATTTTGTTACCTGGAACACTGCAACTGTGATCTTGGGAGAAAACAACCAAAATTCAGAGCAAAGTGTGAGACTTGGAGCACTGACTTCTGACGTGAGACTTCACAGGACTAAAGAGCAGAGCTGTGTCCTCAGGAGCAGCCAGTGCCCATCAGGATATTCCTTCACACACCCCAGTCCCAGCCCTGGCTTGCACTCACTCCCTTTAGCAACCTCGGAACAGCACAGCATCTGTGTGACACCTACAAGAACGGAGTGTGGCAATGTGCTCACCAGGCGATTTTTTTTCCAGACAAGAGTCTTGACTTGTCCCATATCTGGCTGAGGAAGGTTTACCTGGCTTGAAGAACCAGTCTCATATAAAACAGTTTTAACTGAGGGTAGTCAAATAGGGATACACTGTCTTCCCACAGGATCGGGAGCAGAGGAACAGGGCTGGAGCGAAGGAGTTAAAAGATCTTTATCATCCCCTCCGTGCATTAGCACATGCTTGTATCACATAACCAACCGCACAGGTAACTGTACAGCCCTGCATTTGTGCCCTGGCTCCCCAAACCTGCAGGCTGCACGCACTAGAACAGGGATTATTTAGCACTGATATAGAGAAGCAGCAAGAAAAATCAAATACAGCCGGGCAGAGGACAAGATCGCCTGTAGGGAAGAAGTGCCGCCCCAGGTGTGTCCCCCCTGCCCGCGGCTCCCGAGCGCACAGCGGCCCCCGGCGCCCGGAGCGCGCCCTGCAGGACACCGGGCATCCATCCTCGCCGAGATTAAAGCATCTACACAGCAATACCGACACTGAAACCAGGCAAGTACCCTCTGAGTGCTGCTGAATACGGCTGACCATAAAGCCTTATTCGTTCCTTGTGTCAATCACATTGTTTAAAAAATACGGATGAGATTCTTCTTGTCCAGGTAGTCTGAAATCAGCCAGATCTACAGCACACTCACACATTTGTCCCTGCAGTTGTACAAAGGCTTATGCCTTCCTCTCCAGGCAAGGAGATTAGCCAGAAACATTTTAAAACCCTTTTTCCGTTGATAAAATTTTAATTTTTTACAAGAAGGGCGTTTAGAAACACACAATCCTTTACCAGCTGGTGGAGCTCAGTAAATAACAGAAAGATCTTGTCCACGTTTGTTCAGTTCTCTTAACTGGAAGTGAGTTGTGACTCAGCTGCCTTTATTAACCTTCTGCTTTAATTTCCACAAAATCTTATGCCTTTGGAGTCTTATTGTTTTGTTCTGTTTTGTTTTTTGCTGGCAGAAAGCATAACAAGGCCACTGTGGAGTTGCTACCACCTCCAGCTATTGAAGTTCTGCAGAAGAAGTTCTCAGCACCAACGCAGATTAGATGCAAATGTCTCAGTTTCTAGAACAGCTGTAACAGATGTGGGCAGGTCCAGTTATCAACTTCTGAAATTAGTCAAAGCATTAATCCGCATCTCTCATGAGACCAGATATGAACTGTAATTGGGAACATATAGACTAAACAACCTAATTCTGATAAACAGCTCACTGACCTCCCGTGGAAACCTGCTCATCTTGTCCAGCAAGCCTTGAATGAGGCCCCTTCTGAAGGGGGACATTGAATCCCTGAAAAGGTACCCTGAGTATTTTGTTTGCAGTGTGATCTGGGGAACAAAACACTGCAGTTAATGGAAATAAATAAAATATCATGTGTTATCTTGAAAATGCATTTGCAACAGGAATTGAATATTGAACACTGACCACAAGTCATGGACCCAGCTAAAGGGTGTTTTAAAAGCCCCAGAACTTCAAACTAAAACATATGCAGCATTTTCCTTTTTTTGTTGTTTTCTTGGAGGCATAAGGATACTTTCAGACTTTTCTCAGCGCTTGCTGAAATATACCTTAAAATTAAAACAGAATTCCTAAATAATTGAATCAGATACTGAGTCTTCAAAGAAAATAGAAAATGCCTCATGAGCAACTGCATTCAATTGGTTCATTTTATTTGTAAGCACGAATGTTTCTGTTAGAAATTACAATAAAACTTCTATTTTTTTCTAGAGTTGTTGAAAAAAATTATTCTCCTCATACAATCAGTAGAATAAGAGCTTTCCAGTGTCCCAAGAAGTGGAAGAAATTATGAAAAGCATTATTCTAATGCTTTTTCAGGTTGCAGAAGCAGAGACAGTGATGTGATCTAATCAAGCATTCAAGTGCCAGTGTATCCTCTTAAAAACTTGTTTGGACTTTATTTGAGCAATTCCTGTGCTAATAATTTTTATGGTTGTGAAACATACCCACTGTTTTGGCTTAACTAAAGCAACCAGAAGGTTTTACTGGGCCACATCACTCTCACACTAGAAAAAATTTAAGTGTAGACAAGCAGTGCCATAGAAATAGTTGGAACTTAAGCACATTGTATTAAAAGCAAATGCTCAACTGTTTTGCTGGATCAGGAGCTGTAAGTCTTATTGATGCCATGGTTTCTATGACAACTAAATGTGATATTACATGAAGGATTATGATTTAAAGGAACACTATTACA
Organism: Neodrepanis coruscans; assembly: GCA_013400695.1. Taxonomy (NCBI): domain Eukaryota; kingdom Metazoa; phylum Chordata; class Aves; order Passeriformes; family Philepittidae; genus Neodrepanis; species Neodrepanis coruscans. Next base: position 30,857 of record VYZS01020945.1, read on the forward strand.
TCTGGCCTTTTCAAACTGACATGGTCCTAATTTATCCTGTACATACCTTGTGTACTAATCTGCTTGTCCTTGTGGAATCACTGAGCCCACAAGCTGCAAAGGAAGCCCTCAGCGGAGCAGGTGGAAAACAACCAAAGGACACTGCTCCACTCTCTATTCCTGCAGACTTCAAGGAGAAAGAACAAATTCAGAGTCAGGGCTGCATTACCCTTCCAGGCATAGCTGCAGCCCAGGAGCTTGCTGAAATCAAGAAGTCAAGTGCCAAGTAGAAAGTAGCAGTGCAAGTGCTGGAATTGCTCTTTGCTTCTAGAGCCCTCAGAGTCCTGGCAAGTTCCCTGCACCCACAACTTGTCCTAAGGGGTTGGCTCCACATCCTGCTGAAGGTTGGAGCAGCTGTGCAATTGCCAACCAAACTCTGGTTCAAGCAGGTCTCACCTCCACAGCTCCTTCCTCCACCCCAGCAGTGAACTCTGCTGGTTCCCTGCTCCTCTCAGCCCTGAGCACTGCAGGAGCTCCCCTCCACCCTTGCCTTCTAATTAACTCACTCTCCATTTGCTCAGTTACGAATATGTTTGATCTCTTGGGGATATTCTCCAGCCAGCCCCATGGTTCTCAATGATCTCTGCAAACAGAACCAGAAAGGCATTTTCTTCCCTTGGGAGCAGGTGCCAAAAGCAATTCCATACAACTCAGTCTAAAAGCTAGCCCAGACTAGCTATCTTGGAACAAGGCAGGAAATACTCAGCAAAACAAACTCTCTCACTGTCCTTGGTGCAAGAACAGCATCCTGCTTTTTAACTGAGAGCTATTTAACCCACCCCTGCAGACCTCCAGCAGCCAGACCTCTCAGCTGCCCATGTACTGTTGCCCACATCCATCCCGGCTGGTTGCAGCAATTTTTAGTAGGAATATTTTCTCTTCTGTCTCACTGTCTCATTTTCAGAGAGACATTTCATTTTCAAGCCTGGCTGTGGGCTGCTGTGCATTCAGGACACACTGATTCACCTGCTGCTTTTACAGGCAAATGAGAGCCAGTGTTGCAAATTTGTTCAACGGCCCTTTTAAGTACATGGCTGGCTTTGTAGCAAACAGCTCCCTTTAGATTAGGATAAATGCTTTACCAGGGAGATTAGTGCCACTGCACTTGTGAAGTCATGATATTCCCTACAAATAAAATCAGTGACTATAAATAGCCAGAACATCTTCCATTCTATGAGATTATGAGTTTCTTCCTTGCAAAACAGATGAGCTCATTGAGAGATAATTTTGTGATAGCCAGATAGCTTCAACATAAGATTGAGCCCATCATCATTAGTACAATTAAAGCTCCTTTTTATACGAGTAAAATAATTGATGTGCTGATAGATTGCCTGAGTTCATTGTTACTGCAACATCCACAGCTGCTCTGAACACACCCGTGTAATCAATATGGCCCACTAAGAGCTTTGTAAATGAGTTAACTCTTCCAGGAATCAGGCAGATTTCGGAGGGACTATCACGCTTTTTGTTCTGTGTTCCTTTTATTTACAGAGGCATTAAGTGCAATCACAGGCTGATCACACACACTTGAGCAGAGCATAATATGAATGTCGCATGCTATTATTGTAATAGAAGTTGAGCAAGGGAGCCTGGCCTTGAGGCTGCTTTTCCCATATTAAAAAAATACCTAACCTAAGCTAACCTGCATCATTCTGACAGAACTAGGTTAGGGAGTGACTGTATGTGCAGTTACACTGGCAGAGCACGATGTACCAATGAGGGACAGGAGAATGGGAGCCAAAGACAGTGAGCTCCAACTCCAATTCAGTAGCAGCCAGAGCAGCATCTCCCAGAATAGCCTCAGTAAGGTGATCAAAAGGGCCTATTTGCCACCATGCTGAGCTGCGGGCCAGCTCTGGACACAGACTGGGGCTCCAGTCTCCCTGTTCCCATTGTCCCCTCTCACTGGGCTGCAGGTGCAAAGGGCAGCTCCCAGGGCAGCCGAGGACTGAATTCCTGGGGAAAGGGTGTGGCTGTAGGTACAGGAATCAAGTTCTCGCCCTGCTCTCTGGGATAGGTTAGAAACATGCTCAGGAGCCACAGAAAATCTCTCTGAATGCCTAACTGTACTGCAGGTCCAGAAGAAACAAATCTCTGTCAGCCTCTCCCTGCCCTACTTCGGGAGAAAGACTATGGGGGAGACAAACCTGCACAAATTTGTCAGGGGGGTTGGAGCTTTTGTTATTGGCTCCAGTTAAAAATTCCAACTAAAACTGCAAAGCCTTTTAGAACCTTTGTTAACCTTCTATGAGGCAAATGTTTGAACTTCACACTTACTCATCCATAAATCTCCTTTTCGAATCAAATAGTGCTATTTCCTGTCCTTGCTGCATTCTGGAGAGAAAGGATTTTCAGCAGCTGCAGACACCCATGCAGAAGCAATCACTCCTTCCTGATGCTGCAGATTTCCATGAGAACTTCACAGTGTGAAATGCAACTGCCCAGCGTCCTCTCAGAGTTCACTGCAGGCAGCCACACACCAAGAACAACGCTGGGTGCTGCACACACATTAGAGGAGCTGCAAGGAGGTATTTTTCCCCACTTAAAAGTAATCACATCCTATAGGGGCTGGGCATTGAATTCTTCTTGATCTAAACAGGGTTTTCAGCTGTTTGTTGCAATCTGCTGCTGATGTTGCCCCTACAAACACAAAAAGGCTACACTGCATTTCCCATGCTCAAACACAAACCTTTGATGAGTTAATTTTGAATTGTGCCTCAAAAACCAGGCAGAGGTGGTAGGAGGATGTATAGCTTTAAATAACTTGTCAAAGTCCTTTTAGGAAACAAAACAGCATACATTTTTTGAGGGGTTTTCATCTGCCTGAATTTCTAATTATTTCTTTTTTTTTGCAGCTTACAGAGCTCAGATGGGATTTAGCTGAGAATGCATGTCCTGAAGCTGGGTTTCTGAAGTTTCCTTCACACCAGGATGGTACCTGCATAACAAAATTCTTAAGCTGCTCAGCTTCAGCTCAGGCCCTTTGTCTCCTCTTTGCCTTCTTCAGATGAGGAGGGTCAGCCAGACCCAGATCAGCACTGAGCTTTCCAGGCTGTCTCTGGCCACCCCAGCACTCCACCAGTCCTGTTGGGGCTGGTAAAGCTCAAAGAAAACCTGCAGCTATTCCAGCCCCAGCTCTCAGCTGGTCCAGGGGTCATCACCAGGTTTTTGTAGTGGGTTTGATTTTAGATCCCTTTGGGAGTTGCTTCCAAAGGCTTTGTGGGCCATGGAAAGCACGAGGCCCACTTTGAAAGGGTGGTGTATCCAGGGGTGGGGAATTGCTCTTTGCTTCAGTTGTGGGACTGTGTCTCACAGATCCCATCCAGGGAAGGGAGCCAAAGACAGCTGCCTCTTCCAAATAAAGATTTAGGGGAGGATGCATTGCCTTCTGATGTCTCCAGATTTCCAGTGGACCACATCAGTCATAGTCAGGTGAGAAGTGCATTGAAACTCAACCTTTCATCAAGAAGTAGAACATCATCTGTGAAGGGGAGACCATCTTGTTTCAAAAATCTCACATCTGTCAGAATCCTTCTGGCTCCTATTAAAACACATATTGACTAAAAGGAATTTCTTGTTTCCTGTTGTTTATTTTAGTTTGCTCTGTGTGCCTGGCAGCATTTTGCAGTTTCACTGTTTCCCCAAGACTGTCAGTCAGTTTTCCCTGTTGTTTGTGTGGGTTTTTCACACACAACACAGAAGAGGAAAATGCTAAAAAAAAAAAAAAAAAAGAAAAAAGGAAAAGTCTGATTATAATCCACTTAAAACAGCCAGCAGGGGGATATGCAGTACCAAGAACTCCTCTGCTTCTTTTAAAGAAGTGAATGCACTTCAAATTTACTGTCCCTGTAGAAAACATAATCTCCTTCTGTAATGACAGTTCAGAGCACAAGTTGTTGGCCTATCACTGTCTCTGGAATTTTCAAAAGCAGCTGAGGAAACACAATTTCATCTCAGATGATTAAATGACATATGGCTAAATTGGTTAAATGAGCATAAAACCAACATAACTTCTGCCTAACACTTATATTTTTAAAAACACAAAGTTGGGTAACATGTTATTCTTCTCAGGATGGAAAAAAAGTATGTCATTATCCAGCCAGAACTTTGGGATTTTTTCCCCCAGTGATCAATAACCAGCTGTATTATTTACAGATCTTCAGTTTTAATTCTGTTGGCTTCAGTCCCCAAAGGTAAGATCTGCACCCCCCAAAGAGGGACACCTACTTTCAGCTTTTCTCTCCCAGCATCTCAGGTCAAGATGCTCCTGTTGTCACCAACCCAACTTGGCCTCTAACAAGAGGCTGCACCTGAGAGCTGGCACAGGAGGCTCCATGTGAGCAATTACACAACACTTCACACTTCATGTGAGCAATTACAGTGAAATTACCACATTAAACTCCTCGGTTTGTCACCCTTTACAGAAGGGCTGCTCCAAGAAAGACCCTGCAGCACATGGAGAGCTTCAATCTGAATGGGGATGGAGCTCAAGGTACTTTCTGTGATTTTTATCTGTGAGCAGACTTGGTGTTTAATACAAAGAGCTTTATTCACACACTCAGAAGCAAATGCCATCCAGATCACATATTTGTTGCTCTGCATAAGCCAGGGGAGAGCAACAGGAACAAGAGGGAAAGAGCATGGTAACACCTTCACCAAAAAGAGACTCAAAAGCGTTTTGATTCACCCTCTGTGGGCAGCAGAGCAGGGAGGGATTAGGAGGAGGATCTCAAACCCAGGTCTAGTTAATCCCAGAGAGTTGACCAGAAGATGGCGAGAGAGGAACACTTTTCAAAGCACATGAGGAGCTGTGACCTGCTGTCCCAGCCCCTCTGCAGCTCCCAGGGGCTGGAGCTGGCCTTGGCAGAGGATGGCACATACCAGTCCCATTCACCGGGAGACATGGATGGAAAGTCATTTAGCTGCTTAATTAAAGGCGTATTTTTGCTCTCCAAATCCAGTTTGCTCTGGAAATTTGACATGTTCTGAAAATCTGGGAAACTTGAGTACAGAAAGGAAGTAACATCTGCAAATCTTTTGGGGGCAGAAGGGGAGAAAATAATTCTCAGTGTTCTTAAGACATGGTTGGTTCTCAGAAGGCTGTGCAGACACCACACTCTGTGACAGATATCTCCACATGAGAAGCCAGTGACAGGTAAACCTGGAGCATTGTTATTAATTCACTGCAGCAACAGTGGGTCAGTGTCCATCCAGAGGAGACTGAAAACCTGGACCTTCAAAGACAATTCCTTATTTATTGGCATAATTATTTTCTTCTCCTACCAAGCTGATGTGCTTGTTCAGATAACACATCCTGAGTTAAACTGAACTATTAAATTCAAGCAAAGAGTACTGTTTCTAATCCCTATTAATTTAAGTCACACTAATTTTCCTATTCAACATCTTGGGAAAACCATATGGTATTTTCAGTGTGGGATTAAAGGATTTTGATAATTTCACTCCACTTGAAAATCTGCAACATGCTTTGTATTCAGAAAAAGCATCTAAAAGCCTATTTTTCTGAGGTTCATACAGCCTTCACCTCTTTGCCAATATTTGCTTTGGCTCAGAACTAATTGGAGTAGGGAATTAATTCTGTACAATAGCCAGACAGAGTTGTGATGGAGTTTTACCCTCTGAGCACAGCACAGGACACCTTGATGTACAGCTTTCAGAGCAGATCCATTGCAGTGGTTTCAATTTAGTGCTGTAAAAGGAAAATACGTTCACATTAATGTTCCAAAGCTAATCTATTCCATTTTATTAAACTGCTACTTTTTCACAGGGGAAAAATTCAGTTTGGAGCTGCTCAATAATTACCCATGACTTCTTTCCCCTTTTAATATTGCATTTATTTCACTTTTCCCAACCCATTTTCAACTGGGAGTACTGGAAACTGTTCAAATCTGCCCTGATCAACCCTATACCCCTCTCTTGTATATGCTAATACCTCAAATGCTCAAAATAAGAGGGGCTCTATAGGATTCAGTTTGTTACCCAAAGTCCAGTTCTGCTCCTTCTGGGCCCTGTATCCATCCACAGAAATCCAGATGGGCTCAGTGTTAGCCATGGCCCAGACCTTTGGACTCACTATCACTGGGTCATGCACATGAGCTCTGGGAGTCACACAGGTGAAAAGCTCCTCAGATCTATGGAGGAACAAGTCCAATGACCCCTGGAAGCTCCCTGCTGCACTGGATCTTTCTTAACCCCTCTGACACTCAAGGATGATGCTTCCTGATTGCATGTCCTGAAAAGTCCTGCTCTGACTTACATTGCAAGGGGAGCTTTGGGTCTCCTGGAGACCAAGCAGAGCCACTTATCCTCAGCAGGAGATGGTGTGACAAGTCAGACAGTGTTACAGACTGTGTTTTCCTCCATACATCTGATGTTGGCTTTGGTACCTGGGATCCATCTGTCACACTCAGAAAGAAGCCAACTGCTTGGCAGACTGCTGGAATGCTCTTCACATGGGTTTGATATTAACCTTTTGCATCACTGATTTAGCTGTCGATTGACTGTGGCTTCTCTTGCAGAGTGTGGTTTGGAAAACACCCTGCCAATGGCATTGCCACGTGCCATTTCAAGGGGGTTATTTCAGCCCTATCTTACATAAACAGTCTGCAAATATCTGCAGCTTCCTCCACAAGGAAAGTCTTGAAGGATATATATATATATTTGTGGAACAGGGCCCCTAAATGACAGAAATGGAGATGAGAGACTGCTAGCAAGCAGTTAAAAAAGAACCTCTCTGAACACACAAGGTGAGAGGAAAAAAGCACATGATCAGCTGTGAGCTACAGAGAAGGAACAAAGATCAAGAGGAAAGAGTGAAAATAGTCTCTGAGGAAGTTCAAAACTCCCCCATATCTGCAGGCACCTAAGCACCTTTAAAACCTGGTGTGCCAGGCTCACTAAAGCATGTGGCATGTCCTGGGGAGAGACAGCTGCCTGTGTCCCCACTGCTTTCTGCCCTCAGACAGCTCCTCTCCTCTAAGTCACACAGAGGAACAGTTGGCTGGGAGGCAGCTATGAATATTTGACCAGCTGAACAGCACCTGCCTGTAAGAAGTTCAGGAGAACAGAAGTACAAACTCACCCTCCGGCAGAGAAAACACAAGTTTCAGCAAACTGAGAACTAATACAACATATAGATGCTGCAGTGAAAATTCTCGAGTATAGCTGATAATCTCTTCAGTTTGAGTGTGAAGCCTTCAATTTCCCAATAAACACGAGGTGATTTCACCTCCACCCCTTGTTCCCTGTACAGCACCTCTTGGCCACAAGAGTGCATCCTTGCAGCTTGCACTGGGTGCACTCCCTCTTACTGCAGCAGCAAGGTAATGAGACCTTAAATCCTGAGTTCTTGGAGTTCCTGAGTTCTTCTTCCAGCTGCCTTTAGCACAGTCTCTGATAAGTAGTTATTTGCAAATGCTGAGTTTGATACATGGTCTAGTTTATAGCAAACGAAATCAATGGGATGGTAACAAAATGCCTATTTCATTGCTACAGGCATCTTTCTGGAACTTTACAGCTGTCTTACCAGAAACCACTCCCTCTGGGAATGATCTTGTTCTTTAAGAAGTAGATGCATCACTGTTGGTGTTTCCACAATTTCTCAATCTTGCTACCCTTGAAAGTAACCACTATAAATCCTTAGCAATCCCCTTTCAGACAAAAAGGGTTACTCCTGATAATTTTTCATGGGCTGATAAACAGTTGCACTGCTTTGGTTTGCAGCCACACTGCACTGAGATCCTATTTGTAAGATCTATCTGCCTGATACTTTGGGAGACTGTCTGCTCTAGAAGATGTGCCAAAGGGACAGGACACAGACAGCTGGATCATTGCCCCAGCTTTGTCACAGGCCCTGCATGGGGGACCCACAACTGCCACGGCAGGTCAAGCAGGTCACACAGCCTGCTGGGGCCACCTGTCATCTGGCTCAGCTCCTTAAACTGTGCACAGGGGCTGCTTCTTACAACAAATCCATTGAAGATCACAGGTGTGGTTTCTAGGCACAACTACAGCATAATAGTAAGAACCAGAGCTGAGCTGTTCTGCAAGGCTGCCCACAGCATTAGGCTGGAGAGGCCAAGAAGTACTGTCAGAGTCAAGGACAGAATTCATGACAAATAAGATTGTTTATCTGAATGTCTAAAAGCAAATGAGTGTGCACATTACAGTCATTAAATTCATTAAGAGGCAGACAACATAATACACACTGTTGTGGATAAAGAACAGACAGTGTAGTCACTGAAATGATCTAACTACTAAATATTCTAAGTTTCTCAATGACCTAAAAGGGTTTTTATTTTCAGCTTCTTAAAAAGGAAGGAAGAAAATTTTCTTGCAGAAGAAATAAGGATTAAAAACGGAGATAACTTATCAACAGCCTTGGTTAAGTAGATATAAGGCAGGGAAAATACTTATTGTGGAGTGGTGATTATAAATATGGAACAGTCTGGGATGTGAAAACATAGGCAGGATGTTGGGGAGAAGTGGGGGCATTCCCACTGGCAAGAAGACAAAAAGGATAAAAAAGGAGAAGAGGACAACAGAAAACAGCACTTCAAAAAATCACTGCAAAACCCCACCCAAACATCTCTCAGGTTGCAAAGGCCACAACTAGAAAACATGGACAAGAATCTGGTCCCAAACCAGACAGATATAAATATGTCTCCAATGTCACACAAGCAGATGATTAGTAACAGCCCAGGGCAGGCAGGGACCTGTCACCAGAAAAGAAAGTTGGACCTGAATACAAGGCTGGCCCCAGGCTGGAGAAGACAGTAGGGCTGTTCAGGAAAGGCCAAGGTGCAGTTGGTTTAATGTATTTTTGAACTGAATATTTCAGTTCAGGAGCTATGAAACTGTGGCTTTTCACTCTTCAGCTGACAAGTTCTTCATCAGTAAAGGAGCCAAAGCAACCAGGGGAGGATGAGGAGGGACATCAAGTTTAAAGTAGCAAAAGGAGGATTTTGTGCTTCTCAACAATTAAGAATCAGCTGCTATTGCTGTACCTGCCAGTTACTGCATTTGCACTTTTAAGAATTTTCTTCTCCCTTGAAAGCTTTCTCTACTTGAAGAATAAAAAAACATCTACTAAGACTTTTGAGATCTTCCTACAAAGGGTTTCTTAAGTTCAGCCCTAAGACATACTCAAGGAACACCTCTGGAACATGGAGTGTGGTGTCTGGCATTTTTTCCCTGAACTTTTTTGCATGCTCAGGTTCGTTCAGTTCTTGGTCCTCTTCCTTCTCTATTTCTCCATTCTATTTTCTCCTCCCCTGTTCCATTATTCCCTTCCACACTGTTACCTGTGATATAATTGTACAAAATATCTTAATCAATGTATGCCAATGACTCAGAAGTCATTAATGTAACTACACAAAACCTCATTTCACACTGCCTGATGAACTGCCACACACTCCTAAATGCTGCTTTTCTATCACACAGTAAATGAACAGGTCACATCCTGGACTTGGTGCTCTTTGCAATTTTTATTTTTTGCTGCAGAATAAACTCGGAGAGTTATTTATTTACACAGCAACTTCAAGGAGCAACTTTAAAGGACAAAGCACCTATAGAAGAAATTAAATCATGCATTCTTGGGCATTCCTTACCATCTCTTTTCAAGAATTTCAGGCAGTAGGTCAGACCCTGCATTCAGGAAGGGGTGATTAGCTGGGTGAAAACACAGCTATAACAACCGGGTCAATGGGTTGTGCTCATATTTGTCTTTGGAAGTCCGAATATAAGTAAAATTGTTTGCAAAATACTGCTTTACTTTTCTTATATTTCTAATAAGATGAAATATAATCTGCTAAGCTATTTTCCACAATTTACAGTGCTCTACCTGGGGGAGAGACTGGCATCCAAACAGAGGAACTGTTTTCATTTTTCTGCCCTCCTTTGGGCTCCAGACAGATCTGAGAAGGTGACCAATTCCACTCACTTTTTGCAGTATTCTTATTTGTGAGCAAAGACAGAGACCCAGCAACAGGCAAGTAAAGGACATAGTGCATCTTAGAAGGTCCACTGTGGCCCATTCCTTGGTTGTGGTGTCCTGCAACACTGTTCTATTGCTATAACAAAATTTGGTTTTACAGCTGCTGATAGGAAGTTCTGAGCTGCCCCTGACACTGGAGAAGTTGGAAGTAGCATAAATTTTGACCTGTGGAAATGTCAGCTGGAAACAACTCCTGATTTTCTACATGTCATTGCTGGGGAAGGAAACTGAGGACTTCGTATTTGGCTGTTCTGGACCTGGTCAAACGGACAGATGGTGGGACAAAGCATCGTGTCAGTGATTCCTGGGCTTTCCCTTGGCAGAATGGCTCTGTGCCTGCACTTTGCTGGCCTTTTGTGCACAGAGAAGCTCTTAGTGCTTGGGGGTCTGAGACAGGTCTGGATAAATTCATGCCAACTGTCACTTTCCTGCTTTCCTGGTTTCTAGGAGACCCAAGGAAGACAAATTACTTGTGAATCAAGATCCTCCATTGCCAGAAAACAGAGGAGGACAGAAATCACCCTCCTTGTCCAGGCTATCTCTATCAGGAATTGCTGCTGGTGTCTCTTGTATCCAGGTGGGTAAGGAATGACCCAGAAGCAGGGAGAGCTCAGAACTTAGCTGCTTTTAAATTGCAATCCAGGTTTAAGGGACCAGTACAGGCCCAGTCTTCCTCCAACCCCTGCAGAAGATGCTTAAAACAGACAGCAAGTGATGAGTCATAGCACTAAGAGCAGAAGAATTGTATTCATTATTTACCAATCTCTGGGGTTTTCATGCTGCTTGGAGACAGCCAACATCTCCTATCAATCATTTAACATGTTCCAGTTCAGTGCAGCTACAGCTCAGAGCATGGATCTTGTCTGGAAGGATCTCTCACTTAGTGCTCTTTTTGTGCAACCTCCTCCCAAGTCTCATGTACCTTCAGCAGCCTTATAACTTCTTGGCAATGGTTTAGGTCTTTTTCTCTTTAAAAAGAGTTCATGAAAGGAGCTGTAGTGCCAGCACTCAGCAGTGCAGCCTGGTGTTCCCCCACAGAGAGGAATCACCCAAACACCAGGACACTGTGTGGTGTGACACTGGCCTGGTGATGTGTCTCAGCCCTTTCTGTGAGGGCAGCCTTAGGAGATCAGTTAGTTACATTTACAAAATAATTAATTTCTCACCTTTTAGATGAGAACACGTGAGGTCCAGCCATGCAGAATTGGATAAATACCCCTCTGGCCTCAGAACCCTGTGTCTCCTTGTGACCAAGCCAAGAGGCACAGGGAAGAAAGCAAGACAGAAAGTACTAACCCCAAATATCCTTCTAGAGATTCCAGCTCAGAGACTTCCTGGGTTTGAGGTATTTAATGGTGCTTTGATAGTATGAAGGTCTCTTCCACAAACTTGTTCATGGAAGTCTTTGGCATCTGCAGTCCTGCAGCAGTAACCCCATGGTTTATCTACACATTGCAATAACCCTCACATTCTTTTCCCTGTTGAACCTCCCCCATCCTACAGACCACAGAAGATACTTGTTGCCTCATCTGCCAATGACCCACCACCAGATACCTCTGCAAATCTGCTTTACCTGGTTCAGACCAGGAGTTAAAACAAGGAGGCTTTTCTGGGAGATGGCTGGACATCTCTGCATGAAAAGCTCTGTAATGTGCATTTTTGCTGTGAGATGGATGATGGTTATAGCTCAACAGACAGAGTTTTCATTGCAAACCACAGTTGCTCAAAGAAAAATTGTAAACATGAGATTTCAAACTGCTTCCCCTCTCCATTATGGAGAGAAATATGACTGCATTCATAGAAAGCTTTCTTTTTTTATGTTAAATAAATCTTTCACAAAACTAATCTTTGCTAAAACAACTCTCTCAAAAAACTTTTAACAAATGGAAAGGCCAACAGGTAACAAGAAAAGGACAAATAAAAATGAAGTTTTTGGCATTGAAAGACCTGGTTACTTCAAAACAGGATAGAAAATGAATAATGGCAGAGAGAAGACATTGGAAGAATTTTTAAAGGTAAAATTCTGCAGGAAACTCAATGTCATGTTGGCATTGATTTGTGTGTACAAGTAAAGGAGCTGTTGCTCTTTCTCCTGGTGCAATTGCAAATCACTTGAGTTCACTGAAAAGCTTATTGGTTGGGTTTTATCCAGCCAGGGCAGAGCAAACTGACAGTGAGTGCATTTATCCTTCAGGGCTTTCAACAACCCCAAAGAGCTTTAGACTGCATGAGAAGCAGGGAATACATACTTTGTAGGTTATGACTTCAGGAAAGCTGTCTCAAGACATACATGGAATATCCTCATGGAATACTTCTACCCAAACATTTTAAAGGATTCTTGGGATGCTGGAATGTGTCTTTTGGAATACATTCTGAAAAGATAGTATTTTTCTGATAGCTTTGGCATATTTCTCCACACTGCCAATCATGACAGGAACTTTCAGTTGTCTCCCAGACTTTTTCACAACTTCTTTATGTGCAGCAGTTCCTAAGTCAATGCATTGCCCATGATCACACAGGAGACAGGCTGACAAATACACTCTATGATTCATCAGTTGCAGGGACTGTGCTCTTAATGCAACGTGGCATCTTTCCACTCAGCAACTTTGCAAAGGAAGCTTTGGCATTTAGAACTGTTATTTTTATTTTTATTTTGAGCTTACACAGTAAGAGATTAAGCCTAGATTGTCCTCAGGCTAAATGAACACAAAGGCTTTGTGCAGTTAGAGCATATGAAACCTTGTGTTCTCCTCTGGGTGAACTGGGAATGACACCTACCAGCCAATGGAGTCCAGCCTGAGCAAGGTAAAATCTCTCATGGTCTTACCCAACTTTAAGTTATAAATATCCAGAATATAAAATTATTAAGTCAGAAGATAGTTTGGAACAGAAAGGACCTTAAAGATTATTTGGATCCTGACACAAGCAGGGAGAATTTCCACTAGACCAGGTTGTTCCAAGTCCCATCCAACCTGGCCTGGAACACTTCCAGAGATGGGGCACACACAGATCTTTTTTATTTAAACTGTGAACATGAAAAACTGCATTTTCGTGGATCAAAAAACATACTACTTGCTACACATGCAAAAATACCAATTAAGATCCATGGTCTCCTATGCTGTAGAAAATAGATATGTGGATATCTTTGGCACAAAAAATATGTGGGGAGATTAAACAGAATGAACAAGAGCAAAATACTAAAGTAATTGAAAGAGAAGAATGCATCTCACTGCACTAAATACTTGTGATAAATACAAGATTTGAATGCAGAAAGAAAACATCCTGCCACATAAGACTCCAACTGAGCCACATCTGCAGAGTGGTGAGTGAGCTTCATGTTAAATCCAGCAAGATTCACTCTGCACTTTTCATTCCACATCATTTCTTCAGGGAACAGCAGTGACAATACTTATCATCTTCATGCTTATTCACAGCTCTTTCCATGCACCTGCCTGCTCTCGTAGGACTGCCCCAAATCAGCAGGCTGTTAATTCTTACAGATGGGAGAGTACCCAGCACTTCTGAGCTTTGCTGGACCCACACTGAGACCTTGGCTTCTCAGTGGTCTCTGCTGCCTCTTTGATTCTTCAGAAGCTGCTCCCAAAGCTGCCCCATTCAGTGCTGCTCCTGCTGGCTGCTCACTTTGTCCCCTACCAGTCAACATTTACCTCTGCTTTGGTGTCCCCTCTCTTCCCATGTCTTGCTCAGGTATCTCTGTGCTCTCCTGCAGATTTGTGGAACAGTGTAAATCCAGCTGTATCCACAGTCTCCAGGGGATCTAAAGCACAGACACTGCCACTCAGCTTCTCTAGCACTGTGCAAGAAGTGAACTCAGCAGACTTTTTAAAATAGCATTCCACGTTTTGGTATCTCACAAGAGTGAGATTACATGACACCAGCATGTGAGTATTTGTTTGACTGACAGCTGAACTGAAATTCATGCAGCTCCCTTTTTAGGCTGTAGGAATGTGGAAGAAAACCATGAATACTAATACACTTTATATAACCTGAGTGCATGAACCAGCTCACTTCTGTGACTCATCNACAAGTATTATTCAAGCTTTTGCCTATCTAAAGTATTGAGGAGAATGTTTGTTTGCCATACTTGGGAGAGGATTACATGATAGCCAGAAGAAAGAAAAAAAATTTCTAACTTCTCTCCAAAGAAAAAAGTCTTGTTACAATCCCCAGGTACCTCTATTTTCCTAATTCTCAGATTTTTTTAGCTCTTCTTTTCTGGTAGCTCCAGAAGCAGAGATTGATTGAAAGGCTCAGCCACACTCAGACCATGTTGCTGCCTCTTCTTCTCACCTGAAGCCACAGCTCTGTAGCTGCATCCAGACAGTGGCTCAAGAAGATCCCAGGCCCAGGGCAGGATCTGGGGACATCCTGCTTTGAGGGAATGAGGCAGAAGCATCCTGACATCACAGGCTCAGGGACAAAGGGTATCTGTTAGCTCTGACACAAAAAAACCAACAGAACAACAGTCATACCACAGGCCCACTCAAAGAAGATAAAGCATCTCGTTTCCTTCAAAGGTGTTGCCTTGAAGAAACT
>VYZS01020949.1:0-11121 GCA_013400695.1 Neodrepanis coruscans
TCCAGATACAGCCTCATTCCAGAGACCAAAGAGGATGGAAAATCTCCCCCCCTTTCAAATATCAGCCAAGTCAGCACAGCCCTTGCAGTTCTGTGCAGGATCCCTTCACTTCTATCAGCTGATCTTGTCTGTGAGTGGCTGCAGAACCCCAAGGAGCTCAGCTGAAAGGGGGTTATTTTTGCAGTGCTGCCCCAGACCTGCTGTCTGCCATTGATTAGACAATGCTTGTGCTGAAGCCAGTGCATTCTGTCAAAGGCCTTGTGTCTTCCAAGAGAGCAGGAAATGTAAAGCACTTTCTGTGTAAAAAGAAATATTAATATTTAAGCTGAAAGTCACGGGGAGAGAGAAAAAAAAATTCTATTAACTAGAAACAGCTTTAGGTGCAGATTCTCTTTTTTTCCTGAACTTGCAGAAAGTTTAGTGGCTCTGTGTATCTTGCAGTTATTAAAAGAAAAACACTGGGAGCTCTCTAATGTAGCCCAGACTGTGTTGTGTTTGGAAAGCAGAAATGTTTGATCACTGCTGTGGGAAAGGCTTTGCCTTGGCTGCCTCGTGCCAGGCTGGGAGCAGAGCTGGACTTGATTGCTTTGCTTGTCCACAGTGCTGGGAGTCTGTCAGGGACTCACTGAGACACCCAGAGCAGCTTTTCTCTGTAAAATTCACTCAACAGTTGCATTTTATGGCCAGGGTGGTTCAGGGTGAGATGCCTCTACAGCAGATTAATTCAGCCACTTACAGGAGCTTCAGGGAGATGTCTTTTGGATGGCTGAAAAGTTTGAAAACCCCAAATCTGGCCCAGTAACAAGTGTTCCTCTCTGGTGTCTTGGGGAACTGAGAGCATCCCAAAGACCTGAGCAAAATTTCAGGATGCACCTGGGGTGGAGAAAATGATGCTGAGCCTGTGCCTTGTGTGACAATCCAAGGCTGGCAGGGGATCCTGGGGAAGAACCTGCCATTTTTGGCTCATTTTTGTGTTCTGCAAAACACAAGGAACAAAGCAATGAAGATACCTGTGATTTTCCTGCTGAAAGAGTGTATTTTTTTGTTTTCCTGTCTCCTCCCCTTTCTCTGTTGCTGCTGACACCTCACCCCCCATTTGCACCACCATGAATTACCTGCTAACAAATCTCCTCTAACCCTGCTGGTGAACGTTCCTCTGCTATCATAAATCCAAGCTGATACAGATTGAAGGAGTGTAAAATGCCATATCAGGCAGATAGGAAAAGGAGAAGATAAGGGGATGAATAAGCCTGTCCCTGCAAACAGGTGTTTGATCATTTGTTATGTGATGGCAGAGCAAACAAACCTTTTAAAAATAAGTAAATGGACAATCTGTCCTTTCCATCCTCTTTTATCTTGCAGGGCTGTGTCTGCTCTGTGCTGGGGGATCCATAACTCACCCTCCTTGTGTCTTGCAAATTGTTTCTATTATTCATGATTAAAGTCCAGAGCAGAAGGTCCTTGCATGTAAAGGGAGACACTTGCTAAGACACACTGATGTTATTAAGACACAGATTCAGTCAAAGGTCATTAGGAGAGTATCCAAATGTAAAGATGCCATGGGAGAGAGAGAGAGAGGGGGAAATTACGGCTGAATAGAAAAGGATGAGGGGGGGAGTCTGATGGAGAAGCAGAGAGGATGAAGAGGGGCCACAAGGCAGGGGACAGGGAGGTGCTGTGCTGTCCTTGGGGTGCTGTGCCCACTGATATCTTGGGTGCCAAGGAGCTTCTGGGGCAGGAGAAAGAGGAGTGAAGAGGTCCAGGACACCACCATCCCCTCCTGGATGGAGTTTAACCTGTAACACCCCACGGAGTTGGCTTCAAACATCTCTGAGATGGATTTTATTCCAGGCAAATTTGAAGGGCAAAGCCAAACCAGAGCTTCTCTGTGACATTTCACATGACCCCCTCCGTGCCTGACAGGCAGGTACAGATGTTCTAAAGGCTCACAGAGGCCCTGGCTGTGATTCCAAGCCTTGGAATCCAGCTGGGGAATGTGCTGCTGGCCCAGGTGAGCCCTCCAAGCTCTGCCAACCTCCTCCTCTTTGGGCTTGAGGTGTTGGGCAGCAGTCCTTGATTCACTGCTGCCTGTTCTGTGGATTTGTTCCAATTAACCAAGAATAACTGCAGCTTACAGAGGTCCCAGTGAATATCCAGGCAGATGCATTTGTCATGGGGGGGGAACATGCTTGGTTAATATGGAGATCCATAGGAGAAATCAAGGGGAAATCAAGGGTATTTCGAGACAAACAACAGATTCCCAGAGCCCTGGGAGCAGATTTGCTGCCTGAGCAGCCCCTCCTGGCTCTGTGAGGTGACATTTCTGTTTCTCAGGCCTGTCAGGTGCTGCATCTCTGCAGCAGCCCTGGCATTGGGGTGTGAGTGGCTGTGGCTTAGGGATTTCCCAAGATCTGGAGAGATTCCACAAAGGTATAAAAAGCAATGACTGAGTGATGTGGGCTGGGTGGGGTGGCCCTGGGCCAGCCCCTGCCAGGCTGTGGGAACAGTCCAGCTCTTACTGCAGATAAAACTTATCAGAGCCCAGGATGTCCATCCCCAGGTCCCCACTTCACTTTTGTGTCTGGGTAATGACATGTGACAGCAAATGCAAACACAGTGCACAGGGGGAGCTGCTGCCTCTGCAGGGGTTAACCAGGCATTTCCCCCCCTCTCCTGTGCCCTGTCCCAGGGACAATTCCCACACACAGACCCAGCCTCTTCAATGGCTTAGCCCAGCACCAATTCCAGGCACGTTGTTTCCAGGCTGCCCCTGTTCCCTGTGCTTTGGGGGGATCTGAAGGACAGCTCAGGGGTTTTATGAAAGCTTCCTGTGATTAGAGAAGGTTCGGAGTAAGAGCAGGGGTGGTGTGTGCACACACTCCCTGTCAGGACACAGTCCAGGCTGTTTTAACCAGTATTCCAGAGGATTAAACACCTTAAAATTCCATCTCATTAATTTTTCTGAGGCTTTGGGAATTCTGGAGCATTTGGCATCTCAGGCTTAGGGGCAGCAGGTCTCTCTGGACCAAACTCATTGGCTGTGCAGAAAATGGGATTAAAACAAAATGAAGCACAATCCCAGAGGAATCCTGAGTTCCCACATCCTCTCTGGCATTGGCACCCATTTATTGTAGGGTGGGCAGTGGCTGGTGGTTGTGCTGCTGGAGAGAAACCTCTGGAAGAGGCAATGGCCCAGCTCAGGATGGGAAGGGGCTGGGAATGACTTGAAGCAGAGAGACCCAGCCCAGCTTTTGCTCCTGGTTCTTGTTTTGTTGTCAGCCCAGTGCCCAGGTGGCTGATGTGGCCAATGAGTTTAGATCCAAAACAACATTTTTATAATTTAAATAAAAATTAAAAAAAAGTGGAAAGGAAAACATTCCCATTCCCTATTAAAAAGGCAACATCAGCCTCTTTTATGAACTTTATCTCACTGCACAAAGGGCTGTTTTTAAAGCACTGGTGGTGTTGGCATAGGCATTGTGGTGAGAATTAACAAACACCCCATTGACAACAAGCCATTGTCTATGGGCTCTTTATAATGTGATTTATGAATCTGCCAGCAAGCCAAAATTCATGCAAATGAGTGCAAATTCACATATTCCAAAAGGATTAGAATATCATTAATGTGGGCATTAAATATTTAAACAATATCTCTATGAAAGAATTATGAGCTTTCAAAGCTTGTCTGTGTTTTATGGCCACATTAAAGCAGTTGTAATGACATCCTCTATGCTGGGACCAGGAATTTGCTTTTCTTAGGCACCAGCTGATGATCAGGCCCACCAGGCTGCCCCCAGGTCATGGTCTGTTTTAGCCAGAGCTCAGCCATGCACACAACTTCCTCCAGGTTTTGGGATTCAACCTGCTGGAGAGCTGGGAATGTTCTCCTGCCCTGTTCCTACAAACAGCTGGAAGACACTTTGTGCCCAGTGCAAGGATCCTCAAACCTTGGTGTCCTCTGCTCTTGGGCTTTGGCAGTCTGGGGGTTCCTTCATCCTGTAATTTGTCTAATCCACTCTTTATTTACACATCCAGTGTTCTTGAGTTGCATCTGATGCTTTCCTGTCTAAGCCAAATTTAAGCTCAATGGCCCAGACAGTGATAAAATAGTCACACTTTATAACCAGCTAAAGAGGAAAGTTCCAATTTTTTTAATAGCTTGATGGAAAGTCTTCCCATATCCAATTACAGCTGAGTATGTTCAGTTAGAGGAACATGGACAAGAGCAGAAAGACTCTGAGAGTGTCTCAGCTCAGACAATAGTTGGCAGAAAAAAGGGTGCCCATGACCAGTCCCTGAGACAGATGGAGATCAAGGCAGTTGTTTGAATGGTAAATGTAGAATTAACAGGAACTTTGATAGGCTGAGTCTTAACTAAGGCCTGTCAGACCTTCCCTGGCTCTCCATGAGAACATGTAAGAGCTCCTCAGGGCCTCAGTTCTTGTTCTGCAGGCACTAAAAGGATAACTAACAGAGCACTTCAAGTGTCTGGGATTGCCACATCACCTGCCCTGGTGTTTCTAAGCCCGAGAGGGCTGTGACAGGGGAGTCCACAATGGGATCTCAGCCCAGCTCTCCACTCCTAATGCAAAGCACTTCTTAACTGCACCGTTGCCATTTCTAGCAGTGCCACGTGTGCCTAACAAAGGGATTCAAATTAAAAAATCAAAGGGAACCAAGTGCATTATTCCTCTCAGGGAAAGAGGAGAGAAGTGAAGAACCCACTTGTGTAACTTAATGCATTTTTTAAGGAGCTCTCTACCACAGTGGGGAGGGTTGTATGGGAGAGAGTCAGGAGGAGACACAGCTCCAAAGCCTGTTCAAGGCAGGGGTAAGATCTTTCTTGATGTGAAGGAATTGTTACTGAGGCCCTTGAGTCTTTGCTGGCAGAGCACTTCACTCTGCCAAACACTGCAGTGGGAAGTGCAGGCAAACACGGTGGGCTGGGAGCATTTCTGAGACAACTGAATCCATTCTGCCTTCTGTGCTTCAAACCTTTGCTTCTCCTGACAGCTCCTGGTGTTTAAAATAAACCAGCCCTGTAGCTGAGGGCTGATAAAGTCGGTTGCCACTGAAAGGAGGCAGGTGAGGAGGTACTTGGAGAGGTGACAGGACCTGAGGCTGGAGCTGTGGCAGGGGAGGTTTTCTCAGGGGAAGGTTCTTTATCCAGGGGGTGGTTGGGCACTGAACAGGCTCCCCAGGGTTTGGTCACAGCCCCAGGAGGGTTTGGACAAGGTGGGATTGTTGGGGTGTCTGTGCAGGGCCAGGAATTGTCCTGGGTGACCCTTGTATGTCCCTTCCAGCTCGGGATATTCCAGGATTCTCTGTGTTCCTTTATGGGACCAGTAGCTTTTGCTGTTCTCTCCCCTGTGTCCCAACAGGGATGTAAGGTGGTGGGAGGAATTGGCTGGGGCAGGGAATAGGGAGGGAGCAGGAGGAATCTGGTCTGAAGGCACAGGGCTGTTTTTTGGTATCACTGTAATGTCACTGGGAACCACCCCCTCCACAGGAAGCAAATTTCATTGTGTTATTTTGAGAGCCAAAAAAAACACCCAACAAACTGTGTGAAGCATGAAAGCCAAAACCTGGAAACAAGGGATGCTCTGGGCTGTTCCATTCTCTAACCATCAGCAAGAGGTGCAGGCTCATGTTTGATGGCCCTGCACAGTTTCTTTGGGGAGGACAGAGCTGCAGAATTGCTCCTTTCCCTTCTTGACTCCAGTGCAGAGCAGTGCAAAGTGCAGAACCAAATAACATGTCTGAGCTCTTGAGCTGCTGAGCTTTTTAACTTGCTGAGGGATGGTCAGATGCTGTGAAAATCAATTCTATGACTAATCTTATCAATTTCTAAATTTATTCCTTGTAATCAGCAATCTGTTTGCTGTAAGTACAGGAACCATTACGTGACCAGTACATGATCTAATTAAATACAACCTGTTAATGAAGCCCTGCATGAATTTGTGATCCCCTAATGAAGGACGGAACTGCACCACAGCTCTGCCTGATTTGGTGGTGTTTGGGATTTCAAAATGATTTTCTCCATTTAATGGCCAAATAATTAATGGTGACTCCATGCATGACACTCCTATTAAGTCCTTCATGGAAACTGCTCTGGTGCCTAAGGAGGACATCAAGCTCAGCTGAGGTGGCAGAAATGATCATTAATTCAGCTTTGCCATGAGTAATAGTTGGTAGGAGGCTCAGCTGAGTAGGGCTGTGCTCACTTTGCCAGCTCTGGCTTTCCTGTTTGTCACCAAATCCCCAAATCCATAAAGTGGGAGCTGGGGGCTGGAGCAGCAATGGCACCTGAAAGCTGCAGTTGTTGACTGCAGTGGGAGCTCTGAGATTTCCTGTGAGCTGTCCAAAACCTTGGGGCAGATTAAAGACAGAAACTGAAAGGTTGGAGACAGAGTTTGGTGTGACTTGAAACAGCTCCATCAATATTAATTTGTGCACAGGTCTGGGGGGTGATTCCAGGTGAGTCTGTGGCTGCACCAGGGCCCATTTCCCCTCCTTTGCTCATTAGTCCAACCCCAGAACTTTTAATTTTTTGGACCAGTGCTTTTTTAATAGTGCACTGGGTAAATTCAGCAGTGTTTGGTTACAAGGTAGACATTAGGAAAGGGCTTGTGGCTGTGGGATTGCTCAAGGATTAAATGATTTAGGAACTGGTAGGATCTCTGTCAGATGAGAGAACAGACTTTCTCAGCAAGGGGTCAGTGAAGGCTGATCCTGCCTTGGGGCAGCAGAGCCCAGCTGAGTTCTTACAGCTCCTTGCTGCCCCAGTTCCTCGGAATCTGTCAAGTGTTTGCTGAATTCCCTCAGCTGTTTGTGTAAACTGAAAAATTCAGCTCTGAACCTTGAAAAGCAGCGTGTCCTCACACAGAAGGCACTGGGTGACACCCAGAAAAAAACAGGTTGGGAATGTGCAGAGCTGCTTTCTGTGCTGCTGGCAATTTCAGAGGCTTCCTTAGACCCATTTCCTTTCTACTTTGGGAATTCTGGTAATTGGATTGGCTCGAATTCTTCATTGCTCTTGGTTGTTGTTACTGCACGAAATCTTTGCTGCAAAAATCCTTGCTGCTGCTGCTGCTGCTTTGCCTTCTCAAAGTTGGGCTCCAAAGCAGGAGTTTGGGCTGGATTTCAGTGCCCAGTTAATGCAACTGAGGCAGCACAGTGTCACCTGGGGGAAGGATTCACCTCGATGAATCCAGCTCCACTTGCTCTGTGTGTCCAACAGGGAATTGCTGGTTTGCCCCGCTGAGGTGAGAGTGAGCTCGGATAATCAGATCGATTTTCCAGCCAGGCAAATCTCCATCACAAAGGGGTTGTGGGGGGTGTGCAGGGAACCTGCTGGTGCCTGTCAGAGCTGGGGGTGGGATTTTGGGGTGTCCTGTGCAGGGCCAGGGGTTGGGCTCAGTTCCAGCTCAGGATATTCTGTGACTTCCTACGCTGCCAAACCTCAGGAACTCCTCATCCTCAGCTTCACAGACACGAGGAGAGGGGAAAAACATGTGGAATTTCACGTGAGAACCTCAGGCAGCTTCTGGAGGGAGCAGTGCAAAGCAGAAGGACCAGGGATGGGAGGTCTGAACCCTTGGGGGTGTGGGTACCCCCCAAAAGCTGCCCCTCAGCCCAAGGGCAGTTCAGGAGCAGGGGATGCTCAGCATTTGCTTTGCTCTGAGCCCAGGTTTTACACATGTATGTATAAACCTCAAAATAAATAGGGCAGTGCAGGCTGCCTCTGCTCTGCTTTGATCAGGATGTAGTTCCTCCAGAGCTGTCCTGATTAAATCAGGATGGTAATAAATTGAAAGGGCTTGTGTCTGATTTGTGAGACTCCTTCAGGTGTTATGGGGAGGAGAAAAACCACCAAAAGAACCAGGGGAAGATGCTTCACCATTTCCCTGCCAGAGACAAGTGTGTCCTGTAACACAGAGGACACTGTCCTGAGGGATGGGTGCTCAGGGGTTGTGTAAAACTGGGGGGGAATTGTCATTTCATGGTCACTAATCTGAGTCCAGGGATGTCTGCCCTGGGGATAACCCCGGGGCTGGAGGGATTGGGCTCTGCAATATTTGGGATATTGGCCCTGCAGAAATGTTCCTGTGTCTCTCAGCCTGTTCCCTGCCGAGGCTCCAGTGAGGACACAGGTGGCACAGAGAGGAAAATGAGTGGGAAGAACTTGTCAGGAGACAATCTGAGGGCTTAAGCAAGTCCGAAAAATCAGCTCAAGGCAGAGGTGTAATCTCTGCAAGAGCTGCTCTGAGAGTGCCCTGACTGTTCCTATTAATAACCATCTGCAGGGAAGGGAAAAAGCCTGATCCCACTGAGGTTTCTGATACTGTAAACAGCAGGTTTTTGTTCTTTTCTCTCTGTTCCAGGCAGTAACCCTTGGAGGCAAAGCTGGGCTTGTGCTTTTATCCTGCAGTGAGTCCCCATTGCCAGGGGACACAGCTCTGCCATGGCCTGGGCTCTCACCCCCCTGACACTCATTGCCCACGGGAAATTCAGGAACCCCTTTGTGTGCAATTCCTTTAGAGTGAAATGACCACAGTGCAGGGTGTGTGTGTGTGTGTGGAGATGACACAAACACATATCAAAAGCAATATGATAGACAAAGGGATCCATAACTACATGTGGAATTTCACATCTTTCAGGTGCCTGTGGCTATTCCAAGAGCCCAGGAGCTGGAGGAAGCCCTCCCTGTTCCCTCCATTTACACCTCAGTCCTGTCTGCATTATCACAGAGTTACTGCAGGTGCACCTTGTCACCTCTGTGCTGCTCAATCATTTGGGGCCACTGTCTGTCCCCTTCTGAAAGCCAGAGGCTGATGAATGTCTCATCTGGAGATATTTGCTGTCTTGAATCTTCTGTGGCATAAACCTGTCAGGTTTCCCAGTAAAAACTCTTCAGCTCTTGTGCTTCACCAGCTGCACCACAAGATAGAAGATGAAACAACTCTTCTGGGCTTTAATAACTGAGACCTGCAGCACACAGGTCTTGCACAAGACCTTGTCTGAGTAAGACCAGACTTGCTATAATGGGAAAAAAATAGGATGATAATTTAGAAATCTGTCACATAACTTTGCAGTTGGATGTTTTGCAGCAACAAAATCCCTCTCCAGAGCAAACCTCAACACTCTGCTCATGGTCACTGGTACTGTGGGATGGGAGGTTTGTCCCCAATCCTTTGTCATTCATGTATTTTGCATAAGGAGCCCAAGGAATGTGTATCTTCAGCCCAAATGGAAATCACTTTGAAACAAATGAGCTTTACTAATTTCATCCTCATAAATAAGTAAAGACTCTGGAAAATTCAAGCCCAGGGTGCACTTTGTGTGTGCAGTGTCAAGGGCTGTGGAACACTTGTGCAGGGTTTTTTTGGGAAGTGTATTGTCCTTGTGCCACCAGAGTGGGATAGTCCTGATTTCCCAGTCCACATCATTGATTTTTTCTTTTTTATGTTTCCCTGCATAACAACTGGGAATGGAGAGGAGAGAAATTCCTGGGAATGGAGAGGAGACCAATTCCATGAAGAAATCCCTCCTGGCATCCAAAATGCCAACGAGCTCTGCCCAAGCCTCGTCCCCCAGTGTCCCCAGTGTGGCCCAGCCCTGTTGAGGAGCCACTGGCAGCCCCAGAGCTGTGGAGTGAGGAGTTGTTGCCTTGCAGTCCCCTGTGCTGCAGCTGTGTCTGGGTGCAGAGGTTATTTCTGAGGCTGCTGGGGCAGGCAGTGTCCCCTGGTGTGCCCAGGGCTGTGGGGATGTGCAGGGCACAGCACTGGCAGTGCCAGCAGGGTTCCTGCTGGCAGGGGGTGTTGTCAGAGCACCCCAGGGGCCAAGGTTTGCTGGAGCTGCTCCCCTGCAGACCTGCCAAGCTGTCAGTGCCAGCAGGCTCCTCGGAGGGCTGAGGGACTGCAGAGCCAGCCCTGCTCCTCCAAACACTGTCACAGCACTGCCTGTAGATAAATAGCTGCTCTGCTCCAATTGTACAACTGTCAGCTCACACAGCAGCTCTCCCTAGGACTTCTTCTGTCTCCCTGTCTAAACACCCTCTGCTATTAATAATAAAAAAAAAATAGTGTCAATTTATCCACAATTCTGTTTATTCCTGTCCTTTAAATCCTGAGGCTTTTACAAATTATAAGCAAAATCAAAACTTTGGCTGGTAGCCTTCTTAAAGTTTCCAATTCCTGTGTCAAACTCTGGACAGAGTTAAGTTTTTTCCAGTTCTTTAAACAAAACTTTGCCTTTTTTAGTCTTTATTTGCACAGGGTGGTTTTTAGACCCGTTGGGAGCTTCCACTGGCCACGTGAATGAACTTATTTCAGTGTTCAGGTAGCAAAGAGTTAATGTGCTCAGGAAAACATTGCAGAATCATCAACAGGGAGCTGGAGGAAAGATAAAAATACTGGCAGGTGAATGAATAGGAAGGATGAGAGTTGGAGAAGATGGGAGGGGAGCTCTAGTCCTTTATTGGTGCCTGGGGGATTTGCAGTCTTGGCAGCAAAATTACTGAAAGGGAGAGAAATGTTCATCTCTGCCCACACTGATCCTGACAGACAGAGGAGGGATGGGATGGGATGGGATGGGAGGGTGGGGAGGGCCTGGTGCTCCCAGACAAGAACACACCAGCAAAACCCTGCTGAGCTCGGATGTGGCTCCTTGAAGTCACTTCACTCAGGCACCTGAGAAAGGAGAGGTCCAACCAGGAGGGCTGGGGCTCACACAGGCAGAGAAATGTGATGCTTGCAGAATGCAGATGGCACAAAGGCAGCAGTGATGTTATCTCTGGGAGATGCAGGGGATGCAAAGAGAGCAGAGCAGGGCTGCCCTTGCCACAAGCTGAGCCTGCCCAGCTCAGGGCCCCGGGGGGGCGGTAATTAGTGCTGTTGCAGGGCTGCTGGGGGTCTTTCTCTGCAGCAGCAGCACATCTCCCCTCAACATGAATATTGAAATCACCGGGGCCATTCATCTCCCTCGCCCATTGTGGACAGGAGATGTTCAATTCCCAGCCACAAAAAGGCTCTGCAGGGATGATTGAGTCACTTCAAAAGCTGCCCTGCACCAGAGAAAGGCCCTGACAGGCAGGGAGGGGAGGTCAGGGGTGCAGTTCAT
>VYZS01020963.1:222-12505 GCA_013400695.1 Neodrepanis coruscans
TTATGGGAAAACAATCTCAGCAGATGGGAAAAAAAAAAAAAGCTGACATTGCAAGTTTCAGACTTGTGCTGGTTACAGGCGCTTTACCTTCCCTGTGCCATGAGTCCAGAAGTTCTGCTTGTTTTTAGGCTGTGCAGCACAGGGGGATGATACAGGGACAGAGAAACTTGGGCTGCTGGTATCTGAGGAAGTATAGTCATCTGTAAAATGAAGAGTTGCAAATGCCCAGCATGTCAAAATTGGGAGTTAAATTCTTACTGTAGCTCCTTACTCTTTCCCTGCATTTACATGTTAAAAAATGTAAATACTACTACCCTGGATATTATACACTCACCAGTCATTTCTGGGCTGATCTCCAATTTACAAGGACTTCATTTTTTAAAATGAAGGCTAAGGTTTGCAAATAAATCACATGACTTCCCTTCAGAAATACTTACTCTGAGGTGGGTGACAAGCCATCAGATCATGGTTTACAATTTGACTTTCTAACATAAGGGGCAGAGAAATCTTCACTTCAATGAATCTAGCACCAGTGACAGTGTAGACAAATTTTTTCTATTTGCTCAACAGCTTCTCAAGACAAGTTAGGCATCTACTTCTTCACAGGGATCAGTATTCTTAAATAACCTGCGATATAAATAAATGCAGATTGGTACCAAAGTTGTTGAGGTTTGGCTTGGGGGGATGCACTTTATGATCTTTGGTTGGAGATGCGGTGCCCACCTTCAGCTCTGGACGTGGGCTGCCCAGGAAGTGAGCCATCCCCTATTCCATGCCAGGTCGGAGAAATCCCACATTGTGTCACTTGCCACCTGGTTGGCACCACTCTCTTTCTGAAGAACAGCCAAGTAAGGAGACTGGGGTGAAGGTTATGCGGAACCCTCAAAAAGAATGGTGTGTATTTAAAAGATTTTTCATTTTATCTAAGAAGTCAAGAAAGCAATGCTGAATAGTTGCCTGATTGAGAGCTGTAGCACTGTATACCAGATTTCTTGATGCATGTGGAAGGGGTGTGTTTTCTTTCATACAGTGAGATGTATTCAACTCTGTTGCTTATCAGAATGGGAAAATATATTGCATTTTCTCAGTGAAACAAGCTGACTGTACTTCCCTGCTTTTATGTAATTAATGAAGTTTTGCTGTCTTGCAAAAGACACGTGAAACAGCAAAACATGCTGACAGAATGACAAGTGGTAAGAATTCATACTTTTCTGTCGAAAAGTAGAGAGGATTAGACCATAACCCCAGATTAAAGGAGAAGGGGGTCAGTTTGCAGAAAAGCCCCTTGCAGCACCTGCAGTCAGAGCACGCCTTTTCGTGAGACTGCCAGTGTTGGGAAGGGAGATTTTCCTCACATGCTGCCCTCTGCTCTGCCTGACACTGCTTTAGAGAATGGCTCAAAGGGAAGGTGCCTTTTTTCCTTCTCCTTTTGAGAGCAGAAGACTGGTGTTTTGATCTGCCTGTTTTTCATTCTGGTTGCATAAACACACCAGAGTATTTCTCTAAATTAAATTAAGCAAACCTTTCATGTTCTCTCCCTGCTTCCAGAAAGCTAATGTGGCTGCTTGCAGATTTGCAGCTACAGAGGAGACAAAGATCTCTAGTCTGCACAGACTCAAGTGCTGAGCAGTGTCATGCTGAAAAAGCTACACAAGCTCTAATAGCGTATAAAAGCTTTCTGGGCATCAAGCAAAAATCTGTTTAAATCCCTGACAGGGATGAGAGCACAGCACGTATTATCAGCATATGCACAGAGACAGAAAGGCTCTCAGAACATTTGCATTTTGGATTTGCTGTAATTAGAAGGTTTCAACCTTTCCAAAAAGGTTGAAATGGTGGAAGGAGTAAGTGTAAGACTTCAACTTTTCCCCATCCCCATACAAATATTTAGGGCTATTCCGTTTTCTCTGCATGTATGCCTGGGTTACACTGATCCCAAAGGCAATTTTTCTTGATGTAAGGGATGTAAAAACCCACAGGTTTCTCTTTCATATTAATAATCATAATTTGATCCTCAGATGTTGATAGTCCCGAGTATTCCCCTGCCCCACACAGTGAAAGACTAACCCCTACCATGTATGGCAGTGAAGACACAGCAAAAAGGTCATCCTTAGGCTGCAGTTCCTCATGAAAGCAGATTCTTTTCCCAGTGAGCACCTGTGTAGAGCTGAGTAGCTTAAGATACAGAGGTATCTGTGCCTGGACAGAGCTCAGATAAAATGTGGCAGGCGTCTGTGAGGCCGAATGATGCAAGCTGAACTGGAGCAGAAAGTGATGCTTGTGGATAAGTGGTGAACACGTCCGATGATGATGGAGCATGTATGGGTTCTTTGAGGGGGAAAATGGCTATTTCAGGAAGGTTTGACTGTAGGGAAGCTTTGTCTCTCTTAAGATTTCCCTTACTTTGAAAACTAATTAGCCAGACTAAAATCTCTCTGCAAAGAGTCTGTGTAACTCAAGGACAATTATGTTAGTGATCTGTGTCAAGTGGCATAGCTGGAGATACCAGAGGAATATAGGGCAGGTGGATGAATGTTTTCTCCAGTATCAAACAGATGCAGCAAGAAAGTATTCGGGAGAAGGAAAAGAAGTGCTATTAGGTTGCAAATGTCAACTCACCAATAGCCATCTGTAAAAGAAGAGGGAAAAAAGTAAGAAGAGAATACCATGCCCACTGAATAGAGGATTCTTGCCTAATTTAAGAGGAAAATGATTATGTTTCTACTTATCTGACGAAGTGTAAGGTAAATAGGAGTGAGTTGAAGAAAGATCTTTCCCTTCTAATCTGTTAACTAGATGTGACTGCCACTTCAGTGATAACAACCCTCCCTCCAGTTTCAGCTACTCAAATAGCAGCAGACAAAGACTGGGAATTGGCAGTGTGGATAAGCTGGTTATTGGATGTTTGGATTGTGACCCCCTTCTTCTTCCAGTCAGTCTGCTAAATATTCATCTAAATGGGCTCAGATAGATCCCTGCCATCTGTCTGTATTTATATGAGTTCATCCAAACAGCTCCAAAACATGTAAAATTTTATCCCCACAAGAGCTTTTTAAAGAAAAGGGGGTTTTTACTTATCTGAAGGGAAGAGGAATGAAAATACAATATGATTTAGCAAGTAGCCAGATCTGTTCACCTGGACTCCCATCAGGGAGGATCCAAATCCATCTCTTTTATGTGCCAGACCCAGCCATAGCCCAGGGCTCTCAAGGCAAAGATCATATTCAGTGCTGTAAGGTGTTCTGTAGATTACCTAATATTGCTCATTAAGTGTAAACAAATCTTTGTATGGAGCTAAAAGGGAAACTGGAGATTCTATTACTATATGTGTGTATGGGTACAGAATGAAAGTATTTGAGGAGGAGAAATCAATAATAAACCCATTATTTAGCCTGCACTGCATTCAGTTGCACACCTTGATGAGCAGATAAAAGAGGAGCATCAGCAAGCTTCAGTACACAGTGTGCCCATATGGACAATTCCATGAGGGAACAGATTGTCACAGCTACATTTGACCTGATTCAGAGCAACTGTGACTCTCCCTTGGCACTGTGGATGCACTGCTGACTTTTCAGCAGAGCTGCTTCAAAAAAACTGAGTGCCATTGTTAGAGTAGTGTTGCATTTTATGAGTGAGAAGCAATTTCTACTTTTTAAAGGAAGTAGCAAGTCCAGTACTTCTTCTCTCCTCAGTACCCCTTAAAAACAATCTGAGCAGGAGAGATGAAGGAACAAGATTGTTCAGAAGAAAGTTACTGAATAGATGTGTTTGTGTCACTCATATGCTTCAGGGATTTGTATCCGAAGCTCACATTGAGCTCACAGAACCCCACATACAGGCAGGTTATCACAGAACAGACATCTGTGAGATGGCTGAGGGGAAGTGGTTGGATTCATACCTGCTCCCAGAAGGTAGCTTACTTTCTTATCTGTCCAGGCCCCCATTTTCAAGCTATTTTTAGACATGAGTGGATTTTGAAAAGAAAAAGGAATAAATTTTCACTGTGGTGCTCAAGAAACACTTAACATGCATTTTGCATTTTTTAACAAGCACACCAGAGTGGGTCTTTTTCCTTTGACACAATATTGAAATGTTTTCTTCTTTCAAGGATCTTTCTTATTGGCTTAGTCCTTAAGAATAGCCTTGAGGCTTTCAGCTTACTCAGTTTTTGATGATGGTTTTTTCTTTAACTGTTTTTCAGGCATCGGAAAAAATGTCATCTGTGACCGGACGGCAACTCCCCTGGATGCCTTTAGGATGATGACTGCGGCTCATTACTACCCAAAGCTCATGAGCATAATGGGGAACGTTCTACGCTTCCTGCCTGCTTTTGTGAAGATGAAACAACTGATCCAGGAGGGTTACGTGGGGGAGCTGCTGGTGTGCGAGGTGCAGGTTCACAGTGGAAGCCTACTAGGCAAGAAGTACAACTGGAGCTGTGATGACCTGATGGGAGGTGGGGGCTTGCACTCGGTTGGCACCTACATAATCGACCTCCTGACCTTCCTGACCAGCCAGAAGGCTGTGAAAGTGCATGGGTTGCTCAAGACTTTCGTGAAGCAGACAGACCATATCAAAGGGATACGGCAGATCACCAGTGATGACTTCTGTACGTTCCAGATGGTCCTGGAAGGAGGAGTATGCTGCACAGTGACACTCAACTTCAATATCCCGGGGGAGTTCAAACAGGACATCATTGTGGTGGGCTCGGCAGGACGGCTGATTGTAATAGGCACTGATCTCTACGGACAAAGCAACAGCTCTCCTCAGCGGGAGCTCCTGCTGAAGGACTCCACGCCAGTCAGCAACTCCTTACTTCCGGAGAAAGCCTTCAGTGACATCCCATCCCCTTACCTCCGGGGCACCATTAAGATGGTTCAAGCTGTCCGGCAGGCGTTTGAGGACCAGGACGACAGGAGGACCTGGGATGGGAGGCCCCTTACCATGGCTGCCACTTTTGACGACTGTCTGTATGCCCTGTGTGTAGTGGACACGATTAAAAAGTCAAACCAGTTGGGCGAGTGGCAGAACATTTCAATCATGACTGAGGAGCCAGAACTGAGCCCGGCATACTTAATCAGTGAAGCCATGCGGAAGAGCAGGATGTCTCTGTACTGCTAGCTCCTCTTAGCTCCTAGGAAAGAATAGAAACGAGACAGCTCTTGAAGGAAATGGTAATTCAGCCCCTTTTGAAGGGCTTGGGTGTGTTAGAAACAGCTGAAGATACAGGAGCAGGAAATATGGTGTCTGGATCAATTAAATCTGTTGGCAGCTAAATGCCAAAGTGATATGATCCTTCAAAATGCTCAAAAAAACCCAGGAGACTTAAGAGCTGATATAACTTAACTGTTTGAATAACAGTATTAGCTGGCTGATTGGAAAGATATGTCACGGACTCATCTCCTGCTTGCAGGTGCTTTAGATTATCCAATTGTGTTTACTGTGAAAGGTTGGGAAGATCTTTTTAGATTTTCCTTGCCTACCAGAGGGCTGTGAAGGTACTGTCATGTCATCAAAATTTCTGTGGTGTCTGACATGAATGGTTCCTACCATGACAGCTGACACAACCATGCTGTAGTACTACACCTCCGACCAACACACAGAGTAACAGGACTTGGTGTGAAAGTGACACATGATATGGAAAATCTTGGCAGCTCACTTTTCATACAGCCTGTTAGGAGCTTCTCTGTGTTGGTTCAGCTAGTTGTTTTTTGTTTTGTTTTGTTTGTTTTTAAAGCACAATTAAGTAAGAAAATGCGTGGCTTTTAAAACAAAGCAGTCCTCAACCACAGTGCATATGCCCTGGTATTTGGGGGAAGGAGGGTCTTCTGTGAGCTCCCTGTAAGCTTCAGTGTTATGTATTTGCTGATTAAAATGGGTTATGGAAACCTTCATGGGTGGCAAGTGGCATAAGCCAGTATACAGCCAAACTCAGGCTAATCTTATGAAGGTTTACACACAATTTCCTGTATCTGGGACTGACTTTTGAGTGAATTCTCATTCATTTTGGTTCTAGATGGAAAACAGTAGAAATACAACCCAAAACCACATGATGAGCGGTATTCATTTAAACCTTTGTGAACTTAAGACATACACACTGACAAGTAATTTCATATAGCTCACCCCAGAAGCTCTCACCTCCACCAAGTGGTGAGTGTGAGTAAAAAACAAAAGGGATGAGAAAATTTCCCATCCGTTTCCAAGCTAAAAAATTTACATAGGACCCCCGGCCTCCTCACCTTAAAGTGGCCAGCTACTGGTACTGTAGTAATCATTCCCTGTCATCAGTGCAGGGGTGGACAAAGACTTTTGATATGTTTGCTCTGTTCTTCTTTTTAATATTTTACTTTGCAGTCTTGAAATAATACGTTCTTTTGAGAATATCTTCTTGAAAGAATATAGTGAAAGGCACATGAATTATCCCAGTAAACAGGGATACTGTTTTTCTACCTAAAGCTGCTCCAGTGCTGATGTGTTTACAGCGCTAGATCTTCAGACAGTAAAAAAGTAGAACACAACCATATAGCACTAAATTATATTAACCTAAATTATATTAAACTTGAGAAAAACCTTTTCAGGGGTTTTATTTTGTTTTTTTGGGTTTTTTTTGTTAATTTTGACTAGGGGAAGGAAGAGAACATTTGGATGAACAGTAAATTAAAAGAGAAAATATGACCCTCTTTCTCAAGGCCATCACATTAGTGTGGCCTGTTTAGGTTAGAAAGAGAGCTGTCAGAGTAATTTAGACTTTTTCTTCTTAAACTATTTACAGTTTTGCTATTTTTAGGAGCACTAAGAGCTTCTCTACGATTTTTCCTACAAATGACTCTGTCTGATTACTCTGTGCTCTTGCCTGTCCTATGCCCAGTTTTAGAACATCGTGGCTTTGAACAGGAGGGCATCAATAGTGTGGTTCATCTCATCTGAGATGAGCCAGCTGAAAGTTGGGTCTTGTTCTGATCAGCAAGGACATAGCAGTCAATACAGAGAGAGCTCTCCAAAGGCTGACTCAGTTCATCCTAAGGTTAATATAGAAGGAGGTACTTATTGGAAATGCCTGTCCTCCTCCTTTGCAGAGAATTTTGGCTTCTAGATTTTAGGTGGCTGAAGTTAGGAAACTTGACTCCCACCCCAAAATTATTCATGTGTGCTTAATTTTTCAAGAGTAAATGTGTGACCTTTCATTAAGTAGTCCCCAAAATGTAATAGTGTGACTGATTAAGGAATAATGTAATACTGCAAAACCGCACCCTAAGGGAGAATAGTTTCTGTCCATTTTGTCCTGCCAGTTTCAGCAACTCTCTCTGGGCCTGACTGTTTTTGCTAAGATCNGTTTTTTGGGGTTTTTTTGTTAATTTTGACTAGGGGAAGGAAGAGAACATTTGGATGAACAGTAAATTAAAAGAGAAAATATGACCCTCTTTCTCAAGGCCATCACATTAGTGTGGCCTGTTTAGGTTAGAAAGAGAGCTGTCAGAGTAATTTAGACTTTTTCTTCTTAAACTATTTACAGTTTTGCTATTTTTAGGAGCACTAAGAGCTTCTCTACGATTTTTCCTACAAATGACTCTGTCTGATTACTCTGTGCTCTTGCCTGTCCTATGCCCAGTTTTAGAACATCGTGGCTTTGAACAGGAGGGCATCAATAGTGTGGTTCATCTCATCTGAGATGAGCCAGCTGAAAGTTGGGTCTTGTTCTGATCAGCAAGGACATAGCAGTCTATACAGAGAGAGCTCTCCAAAGGCTGACTCAGTTCATCCTAAGGTTAATATAGAAGGAGGTACTTATTGGAAATGCCTGTCCTCCTCCTTTGCAGAGAATTTTGGCTTCTAGATTTTAGGTGGCTGAAGTTAGGAAACTTGACTCCCACCCCAAAATTATTCATGTGTGCTTAATTTTTCAAGAGTAAATGTGTGACCTTTCATTAAGTAGTCCCCAAAATGTAATAGTGTGACTGATTAAGGAATAATGTAATACTGCAAAACCGCACCCTAAGGGAGAATAGTTTCTGTCCATTTTGTCCTGCCAGTTTCAGCAACTCTCTCTGGGCCTGACTGTTTTTGCTAAGATCTTGGGCAAGCTTGCGTCATTCCTCCTTGGAAGCAGTCTTTGACAAGTTTGGTTGTTTTTCCTTCAAATGGATTTTTCTGAGAATTCCTGAGGTAGTGCCAACAGGAATTTCCCATTGTAATTGTTGTGGTATACAATGCTATCCAGTTCCTGCCCTGAAAAGTACACTGAGTAACAGAAGAGAGAATTGGACCAAGAAATCACCTCTCTCTCTCTCCTGAAAAATGGAGTAGAGGATCAAGAGAGTTTTCAAAAAGTAAAGCTAAAGCCATTCACTGAAAATGGGAGCCTAGTTCAAGTCATGAATGCAAACCTGGTGAATAATTAACTGTGTACAGTTAAACATACAAAAGTGGAACCAAACATGGACCAAAATATTTGTGAATCTTGCTTAGTGGTTTGGCCATTATGCTGGAATTGCTGTTCATGTCTTTTTGCACTTTGTTTTGGTTCATAAATGTTGACCTTTCTTCCTATCTGTGTTTTCTTCTTTTCTGTGTCTTTCTGGGTTTTGTGATGCCAGTTGGAAGAAAGATATGCTGGAATCCTGTTCCCTGCTGCTGCAGTGAACAGTCCCCAGGCGAGACAGTGTATAGGGATAGTACTGCTCAAACTTTCAGTCCCGGATTCAGATGTTTATATGACAGGCCTTATCCATTCTCTGTGCAGGCTTAGTGATGCAGCTAGTGCTGCTTAGCAGAAAGAAAAATCTAATGCTTTGGTTACACAGCCATCTGATGCTTTTTTAGTACTTGCAAGTGGGTTGAATTCTGTACAGCCCGTTGTGTGACCACAGTGCTGGCTCCAGAGAAACAGGTGAGCAGGGGCAGGGTGGGGACCCTTTCTGATGGCAGCAGATATAGGTGAAGCTGTTACCTAACTGGGATGGCAGCATTAGCTGCATATGTTCAGGATTGTATGGCAGTTATTCCATTCTCTAGGAAGTCAGGATGCTGTAGTGTCAACATACTGAACTTCCGCCTGGCTTAGAGAGGAAAGAATTGGGTTATTTATTGAATGTGTCTCGTTATTCTGATAAACCATTTCTTTACAGTCTGGGATCTTTCTTGGCAGCATCCAACTCTCTGTTCTTTTGGTACAGTTGGAAGTACATTGAATTTGCCCTAAGTAGCCTCTGGAGTTCACTCTAGGTGTAAGAATTTGGGCAGGAGATAGCAGAGATGTTCTTGATTGAACTCAAAAGTCATACCACCCCAGAAAACATGTATTTGGAGTTGCACTTTTAAAGCTGTTCTTTAATGCTGTGCCACAAGGTTTGAGATGAATGCTGCTAAATCGGTGCAGGCCTAAAAGCCAAACTGTGGCTACTGCTGCAATTTACAGTAGACCCCAAATGAACTTGTTCATACACTAGGTGAGAAATGTTCATTCCTCTTTCCCAGGGCTGCTGTGGGAGAGAGGCTCTTTCCTTTACCATCAACCTGTGCATGTAGGGTACCGAACATTATGATATGTTGCCAAAGACAGAAAGAGCCAAAGGGTGAGCCCAGGTGAAATGTTTTGCTGTTCTGCAGGGCTCTGTTCCACTACTGGAACAGTCAGTTGAGTGAGAGTGTCTTATTTCCCATGGGAATTGCACTAGGGTTCACACCAGCGACAGGGCAACCTTACACTGTGTGACAGCAGGGCACAACCAAAGTCCTTAAATGTGCCCAAAGGAGAGAGTGGTCTGCAGCAGGGACCAACAGGAAGGTATGTCTGCAGGTTGATACCTATATGCCAAAAGGGAGAATATGCTGGTTGCTTGGAGGGTGAGGCCTGCATCCTTCCCAGGGTGACAGCCTCATCCTTGCTCCACCTCTGTGTTGGGGAGCCAGAGAAGAGACCCTGCCCTTGGGGAAGCAGCATCTGTCCCATACTCCTGCTAGATACACGCATGTCATCATTGCTGATCTCAGTGAAGTCCTACATGGAAGCATAAGAACTCTGGAGGATCTTGGGGTCCCCTATATCTGTATCATGCATGTATTAAATTAGTAGTACTTCAGCTGTGTAGTTAGAAAATACCAAGTAGAGATGATACTTACCCATGCAGCCAATGTGGCAGAGAATTGGGGCATGCATAGACAAGTTTAGGCTCAGGGTGAGCTGTGGAGTTTATCCTTTGCTTTGGCAGAAAGCACAAGAAATTTCTGGCCAGCCAGCATCGGGCAATCAGAGGCACTACCCACTTTGTACTTAGTGTTCCCTTCTCTGCAATAGCTTTTGAAAAAAGTGACTGTACAAGTGAACAGCTGTCCTGGAAGTTCAGCCATTCAAAGAAAAAGGAGGCTTTTCTGTTTTCTGTGGTCACAGCACAAGGATAATTCAATTTCTCTGTTACCTTGTTTATTTCTGTGTCCATACAAATGTGGAAAAGACTCAGACAATTTAAAATGACTCACTAATCTACCCAAAAAAGGGCATATTTTATTTAATGGGTAAAGGTAAATATAGTATCTTGATGCTGCCTTTGCAGAGATTCAGAAGTTAGTGACGACAGACTTTCTTGTTGCTGGGAATTTTTATGTTTGACTTTTATATATGGCCTTCAGTATAAAATATCACACATTATGAAGTCTATTCACTGTTAAGTTCTCTATTTACAAAGGTTTAAAAGTACCCAGCAGAGTTTTGGCTTTGTGCAGATAGTCAACATTGGTGTGGTGTTCAGTGGCCCAGTGATGTACCCGTAAGTGTGTATGAGACTCAACACTGGATTTGTGACCTCTGCAGTGCTCTTTGGGTATCCAGAGCTAGTTCTGAAATGGCAAGATTATTCAGGACAGCAGGGTTTTTTTGTTGTTGTTGAAGTTGTTACTTGCGGGGAGCAAAGTTTGTAAATTTTGAGGTGAAGTATGACTGAATAATATTTGGCAGTCTTATCTGCTTTAAAATTTCCTCTCTCTTGAGCTGATGGATGAACTCTGTCCAGTAAAAATAATTTCCCCTTAAATGTCCGCTTCCATTTGCTCATGAAAAGAAGAAGTATTAAGTAAATGGGACTACACATAATGCTGCATTCATGAATCAATGTCAAAATCTCATGACTTAATGAGTGTATGAAGCCAGAGACCAGACAAGTAATGACATTTTTGAAGCTGCCAGATCGACGCCTTGGGGTTGGGGATTGAAGGGTATCAACATAGGTCAAATTGAAATAGCTTTTATTCAGCATTTTGAGTTAAATGAATAAACAGAATGCCTATGGTCCATCCAAAACTGAACACAAAAATGTTCAAGATTATTTACATTTTTTCTTCTGGGGTTAAGTCCCAGTTTTGAAGAATGATGTTTTGAAATGAAAGGTTTTATAAATCTATTTTTTATTATGTTCTGGCATGTGTGAAATTAACTGTTTAGGGTTGAGCATAGGGCTTTTTTGTTTGGGGTGTTTTTTTTTTGTTTGTGGGGGGGTTTTTGTTTGATTAGTTTTGGGGGTTTTGTTGGATTGGTTTTTGTTGGTTTTATCTAAGCTCATACTTTAAAAGATCCCATTCATTTGGTTTAAAGGATGTTCAGTGAATTCAGCTGCCCTTGGGCAGGTTCAGCCCAATGACCCCACTTTTAGCATCTGAATTTGGCCATGTGGGTTTCATTTGTGTCTTCTTGTGGCAGTGGCAAAACTGGTTCATTATATGGAACTGGCTACAGATAATCAAGATACTTTTTGCAGCAGTGCCAGCCATCGTCTTTAAAAGTACTTAATTCTATTGACTTGTTTAACATGGTTATTTATGACGTTCCAGCCATGTGCTGTCCATTTCTTCCTTTCCTTTTTATACCAGCTGTCTGACTTGCTTCCCTTCCCTGTTTCTCATTCCATTGCAAACTTGGAGGTGAGTATCCCTCATTTCCCACTGAGCTCCTGCTCAGTCTGTGTTACACATGGCATACAAGGTGGCTAACCTACAACTTGAAGTATCTGTTAACACAGGTCCAGTACAGGATATGTTAACACCACAACTGCTCGAGTATGTGGCATCCCGAATGCCCAGCCAGGGCAGGAATCAAAGTTCCCTGCTACACTGTGCTTCACAAGCAACACTCACTGTTTCTCTCCCACTGGTTTGCTTTTATTTGATTTTGAAAATGAGAATATGTTCATTTTGTTGCTGTGTCGATATTAAGTATATATTTATTGTTTTTCAGACATACATATATATAAATGCTATATATATATATATATATATATAATGACAGCGCATAGAC
>VYZS01020963.1:21363-31446 GCA_013400695.1 Neodrepanis coruscans
TTTGGGGGCTACCTTGCCGCTGCTCTTCCCGGGGCGGGGGGCCAAAGGACACCTTTTTTCCCCTTTCAGCACTAAATCTCTCCTCGGGCTAAAAGGGAGGAAAGGGGGGAGGGGCGCGGTTTTGTAATCTTCTTGAGTTGTTCTCCTCAGTCGAAACCGGGCAGAGGTTCAAGGCTAAGGGGCCCTCAAGACCACGCACTCCCTTCTAAATACCGTGGAGTCCCTCAGCCGGGCTCCGAGGGAGAGAGAGACAAGCACTATCGCCACAGCGTCCTTACCCCAAACGCGGGCTCTGGAAAAAATTTATTTATTTGTCTGTTTTGCACTTTATTTGTCGGGTTTTGGTGTTTGCGCAAAATAAACTGTGATTTTTTGTGTGTTCTCTTCATTTTTGGGGTTTCATTTTGGTGTTTGTGACTTCTCTCAGAGTCTGCTCCAAAATCACTGAATTTGTGGTAAAACCACCACATCCTATGAAAATATAAAATGTTTTAAATTAAATATTTAAGTAACGAGTCACTTGTGTGCTTTACAATGCTGATTTACAGCATATAGAGTCACTTAGCTTGTGCAGTTGGATGTACAAGTGCAGGTAAAAGGTCAAAAGGCTGTTAAAGTAAAAAAGTCCAACTCGGAGTGTGGCTGTCTTTCTAAAAAATAGCTTAGTCATCTTTGTTTCACTGTGGATCTGTCACCACATAATAATCATTGTAGTCATTAGCAGTTAATGCTCAACCTATGCTTTTAATTTCATTTGTGTTTTGAAAACTCTCATATTAAATGAATTAATTTCCCCTTGACCTAAATATTTATGTCATATTTACAAGTGATCCAACTATAACCTACAATGTTAGAAACTGTTTACAGGCAACACTAAGAAAATCTCTGTGTAGATGTAACATGGTTAAGAAGATTTCTAGCTTGGGATTTAGAAACTTTACTATGGAGAGTGCCTTAATTTTATTGGCTTTTCTTAGGACAGGTATTGTTTCTATGATGTATTTTTATGCAGCTAAATTTTTCAGACTGTATTTTTGAACACGAGTTTTTAGTAACGGTATAATTGTTAAAATTTGGTATCTGCTGTACAATAAATTAATAATAAAATAAATTCTGCTAAAATAAATTGTGCTAGCTTCAGCCTTTTTCAGAGCACCACTACAGATATGTAATACATATTGACAAGGCCAGAAATTAATGATTAAAAATTATAGAGATTTTATTTCAATAGCTGTTTCCTGAACCTTGCAAAACTGGTTAGCTCTCAACAAGACCGGACACATCTCACCCAGACAAGCGCCATCTATTGATAAAAGATGTATTTGAGTTGAAGAAGCAAAAACCGACCAAAAATAGAACTATCCTGCCACCTGCTGCTGTGCGGAATTACTTCAAGAAACATATTTGGTAGGCCTTGTACCGACCCAACAAACACACTCCCGTGCGAGCTGGGTCTGACAGAAGCCTGCTCATTCTTCAGAGGCGAGCTTTCCTCTGGGCAATTCCAAAAGTGTTGATTAACATTAAAATAACAGAATGTTTCTGTTAATTTGAAGATAAGCCACAAAACCTAGGTAGCTGTCTTGTCTTCTTCCCCCCACCCCGTACTCAGCAATGGTGGGGTCGCGCTTTGAGTGCTGTGTCCAGTTCTGCATCCATCAATCCAGGAAGGACAGGGAGGTGCTGGAGCATGTCCAGAGAAGGGCAGTGAAGCTGGTGAAGGGTCTAAAGGGTAAGTCCTATGAGGGGCAGCTGAGGGAGCTGGAGTTGTTTAATCTGGAGAACAGGAGATTCGGGAAAGACCTTATCACTCTCTACAACTGCCTGAAAGGAGGGTGTAGCCAGGTGGGGCTACACTTTCCTTCTCACAATTAACAAGTGACAGGATGAGAAGACATAGTCTTAAGCCGTGCCAGGAGCCGTTCAGGCTGGACATCAGGAGGAATTTCTTCATGGAAAGGGTTGCTGAACACTGGAATGGGCTGCCCAGGGAAGTGGTGGAGTCGCCATCCCTGGAGGTGTTTAAGAAAAGACTGTATGTTGCACTTAGTGCCATGGTTTAGCTGACATCGGTAGTGTTTGGTCATAGGTTGGACTTTGTGATCTCGGGGATCTTTTCCAGCCTAATTGATCCTGTGATTCTGTGATTCTAGCACCTCAAAACCTTGGTGTGGCTCACCCAAGTATTCGATGGTCTCGTTCAAGTTTCTGCTCCTGGAAAGGGGCCATGCGCTGAAGACTCAGCTCCTGCTAAAAGCAGCTGGTGCTTGCAGTGGTACAGCCAAGGTCTCAAAAGATCTGAATAAAAACATCACCACCAACTACAAAAGAACCCCAAACTCCGAATCAGAATCACACTACTAGTTTGTTGAATCACCGTTTTAAGCAGCACGGGTTGATTTTTGAGGCTTCCCACAGCGAGATCTAGGGCCTTTTATCTGTTTCGGTATTTAGCATCCAGTACTTTGGCCACAGGCAGCGGAGTAAGCCTTGGGACTTGGGAAAACGCACTCCGCTTCCCAGAGACTGCTCCAGAGTCACCGTGGACGGGGCCAACACGACAAGAACAGTGCGGTGCGCGGAGAGGCAGCCGGCTCTGAGGGACGGCTCGGGGGTCAGCGAAGGCAAAGCGGAGCGAAGAGGAGCACTGCCAGGCTGCGTGAGACACGGGCACAGCCCCACGGGCGGGCACAGCCCCACCCGAGACACCCCCGGGCGGCTCCGCACAGCGCTCCGCCCGCCCACGGGGCGGGGCCGCGCCTGCGCCCGCCCGGCGATCAGAGGTGCGGGAGGAGCGGGGATGGGGGTCGGGGTGCGGGGCTTTGGGTTTGGGTTTGGGGTGGGGAGTGCATTGATGCCGTGCCCAAATGTGCCTGCGGTGGCCCTTGGAAACCTGGCGGAGGCCGGGAGTCGATCCCCGGTGCGGGCGGGCGGGTGCGGGGAGCCTCCGGCAGGGCCTGCGCGGGGAGGGCGTTCAGTCGGGTTTTCCCAGTGAGTGAATAAAATGTGCTGCTGTTGCGGTAGTGGTTGGACATTGTGAGAACAGCGTTCCTTTCTAATGGACAGTGCTGTCGTTTTCCACATCACGCTTGTTGTTTCTGCTCTGTGACTCCCCTGTCAGCTTTCCGCAAGTGGTACAGGCTAAGTGTTTGTTTTTCTAGACGGCGCACTTTGCATTCAGATGGTAGCACTGGAAAGCGTAAATGAAAACCTAAAAAGTGTTAAATATATTTGAGTGTCTGTAGCATCATGAATCTGCTTCTGGACATGGCTATATCAGTAGTGAACATTGATCACCGAACTCTTAAATACTGTTAATATACCTTAAATACTTGAACACCACGGTAGTTTTCATAGGAGAGTGCAGGACTGGCGTGTCTTGCCAGTGATCCTTTTTTTTTTTTTTAACCTTCTGGTTCCGTGTAATATCTGACCAGTCTCAGAAAACACTGGTTCAGTTGTTGTCTGGTTTGTATTTTTATGTCTAGTCTCGGCCCTGATCCTGCAAAGCACTAAAAACACACACAATTTGCAACACAAGTGGGCCTGGTGGATACACAAATTTAAACGTGTGCATTCTTTGCAGGATTGTGGTGTTTGTTTATATCTGCAAGGACTTTGTTCCTGATGTATACTTTGGTTCTGCAAGGAAAAGAAGAATTTATCCAGAAAAGCTTCACAGTGCATCATTCTCCCATTGCTCCTTGCTCAGAATAATTTATTTTTCTCCAAGTTTTGCTGCTGTCACTGCACATAAAAGTTAAGACTGTTTTTAGTCCTTTGCATTGCGAAACTGTACTTTCTAATATTTGCAAGCCTGCAGAGGAGAGAGATTTGATATTTAGAAAGTTGAACTGAACTGAAATGTCGTTTATGGTTGTTAAGAAACACAGAGTACTCACTGGAATTTACTGTTGTTTCCCCTACAGGGATGAGACATTTATTTCATTTCAGTGCTGGAATAACAGGCTGGAGGTTGTGGCTGTTGCAGCAGCTCATAAGAACATGAACATTTAATTTATATCTGCAGCTTAAGAAGAAGCCCACATAGGCAGCTTTACTCTTTTGTGTCACCCCTGTGCCCCTGTGTCCAAAATTGGCTTGTCCTTGCTGCTGATTCCCTCGTCTGGTGAGTGTGAAACCTAAAAACTTTACTTACCTGGGTGACAGTTGTATGTGGGTAGGGTTTCTGTAGCCAAAATTTTATCAGATTCTTAGCTGTATTTTTTTATTGGTTTTAAAATACATGGTGTGACATAAAAGTCAAGTGTCTCTCCAGCAGACTTTTTTTTTAAACTTTTTGAAAAGCATCATAATTTACTGGAATGGAATGGAATAATCTTGTTGTTTTTTTTTTTTGTTTTTTTTTAATGCTGTGTTTTGTTTAGACAGTTGATTTCTTTAGACCTTGTTCAAATAATTTTAATGATTGTTAGCATATGATGGAATAATCTTGGGAGATTTCAATATTCTGTAGGGTGTATTAATACTATAGAGACACGGGCAGTTGACTTTTATCAGTGTGCAAAAGTACTCGACCTGAACACAATAGAATGTATTCTTTTAAGTCTCAAGAGAATCAGTGTTTCTCCAAAAGGAATCGGTCATGGCTGACGACTCCCAGAGGAACTTTCGCTCAGTGTATTATGAAAAAGTGGGATTTCGTGGAGTTGAAGAAAAGAAGTCGCTGGAGATTCTGTTAAAAGATGACCGTTTGGGCAAGTTCATTTTGCTGTTTCCTCTGTTTGGTGGTGATTAGGGGCTGGGGAGGGA
Source organism: Neodrepanis coruscans (assembly GCA_013400695.1). NCBI lineage: Eukaryota > Metazoa > Chordata > Aves > Passeriformes > Philepittidae > Neodrepanis > Neodrepanis coruscans. The sequence continues at coordinate 26,137 of VYZS01020963.1, forward strand.
GTGATAGAAAATGTTTGGCTGCTGTGCTTCATACTTAAATTTTGTGTCTTTTACCACTCATCTCTCAGTTACTCCTAGCAGACCTCTGAGTTTCAAAGATCTGAAAATCTGATTTTTAAAATGATTAAAGATTTGTCATCTTGCTTGTTTTTTTTTCCCGTCTGTTGTTCTCTGTGCTCAGGAAACTGGAAGTTTTTTAGTGAAACTGATTTTAATCTGAGAACACATTGTCCCGTAGTGTTAATTGCATTTAAGTTCAAAACAGTGAAGATTTTGTTATTGCTGTTGGTCCCTGAGGAGTGTCACCTCTCTCACAGAACAGAGAGATGAATGTCCCTTTAAAAAAGCCCTTACATGTTTTGACAGTGATGTGATTTACAAAATGCTGCTAAAAATGATACTGTTTCTTCCTGATGAAACCTCAAGTAGTTTTACTGAAAATCAAGCCAATGTATATATTTTTAAAAATTATTGCAGTTTCTAGGGTATGTTCTATTCTCAGTTGAAGTGATAAAAGGCTTTATTGGTAATACATGATGAAAGTGGGGATTTCAATCTGCAGCCAAAGGTTTGTCATACTTAGCCAGATCAGAGACACAAAACTATTTATAGTTACATTTATATTTATCTTGATTATTTTTCTTTTTAATTCTTTACAGATATTGAGAAGCTTTGCACGTTTAGTCAAAGGTTTCCGCTCCCATCCATGTATCGTATACTGGTGTGGAAAGTGCTTCTAGGTATGCAATATGAATATTGGAAAGCGTATTTTTTCTTTGTGGCTTGGGTTTGTTTTTTTTTTTTTGTCTTTAAAGAGGTGATGACATGGATTATTCTGTACTTACTGATATGTATTTGGCCTATTTTTTATCCATGAAGGGTTGCCATGTACAATGGTAGTCATAAAACAATATTCCATGCATAGTTTTTGAGAACTTAGCTGAAGTGTATCCAGAAGAGTGTGTTTCTATAGTTAACTTGGTAACACTATCCAAGTCAATTTATAAAACGGATTTAAAGTGTGGATTATAAGAGGTCTCTGATACCTGACAAGGTACTCAATTCTGTTACCTGCAGTAACAGAGTTAAAGTAAAGCTGTGATTAATTTAAAACTGGGAATGCATGTTTAAAGAGAATCTTTATGTTCTGCAGAATCTTGGTTTGTGCTGCTTTTGCTTCTGGCTTTGAATTGTCTTTGCCATTGAAGAAGTTACGAGGCCAAAGACAAGTCATGGTATCCCCCGAAGCCATAAAACCCCATAAACAGATTTTATTTTCCTTGAAGTGCATCAGTCAGATGACTAATTCAAAAGTACCCGTGATTTTGCGCTAACTGGTCAAGTATGTTGGTTGACTAGATGCAAGTTCATGTCACTTGGAGGCAGCAGGGGTTGTGCCAGGCCCATGAGTTCTGACCCTCACAAGAGTTTGTTTTCCTTAGAGTTGCTGCATGTAGAGAAACAGTGACAGCTTGAACATGAAGGTACATTGTTGGACTGAATCTGTGGATGAGAAATATGATTTACCCAACTGTTGGTGGGGTAGTATTGTGCCACTTTAGAAGAGCTTGAGTGTGGCTCATGTGCTCAGTCCCGTGTTTCCAAAGCTGTGCTGGTAGAGAGGGTGCTGAGGGCTGAATTGCTTCATCAGAGAGACCAACAGCATCAGTCTGCAGATTGGCTTGGAAGCTGCTGTCTTTTACTGCCTGTGAACTATCCTACATTTTGTTATTTGATCTCCAGATCTTATATATATCTCATGTAAAGGTTTTTGACATGTGATTCAGAGTCAGGAAGACTGATGACTCCTACCTCAGAATGGTTATTTTGCAAAACAGTTTTTGTGTGGTTTAGGATGTTTATTCATCTTAAGTGGTGCCATAATCTTGAACAATATTGAAGTGTTTTCTGTTTCCCTTCTTGATTTCCATATTCCACTACAGTGTCTGGAGTCTGAAATAATGTTTTAGAAAGTTTTAGATAAGTTTTAAAACTTACTTTTTTTTTCTTTCTTTTTTTTTCCCCTGCAATTTTCTACAACTTAAAACTTGTGGCTTCATATTCCCAGTTATTGGGATTTGTGGGCCTTTTTCTGGCAAAGGCAAAAAATGAACAGTGCACAGAAAATGCAAGATCTAATTGTAAAACTTGAAGTTCTTGGCACTGATCTTTCAACTGACAGAGTAATTCTACTTGATAGAAGCCTTTGCCATTAAAAAGGTTATTGTTCCCCGGGCCCTAGTGAAGAAGTCAGCATCCTTTAAAATATTAGTAATAGTGTAGGAGTTTTGGACAAGTGACTCAGCACAAAATTGTTCAGCCAAAATGATAATAGCAAAATATAGTCTCTGCAAAATTGTGCCTCACTGCAAAATCAGTAATCACTCTGACTATTTTAGGTAGATTACCTGTGAATCATATGAGAACACTAAACGCCTTCTAAGTTAACTGCATGGAAAATTATATTGATTTTTAGAAGGATTTTGTGTTTTAAACCCATAGTGATTCATTTCACTACATGAAGTTGTGTCAGGGGAGGTTTAAGCTAAATATGAGGAAAAGGTTCTTTAGCCAGAGTGTGCTTGGGCACTGGAACAGGCTGCCCAGGGAAGTGGTCACAGCACCAAGCTTGAGAGAGTTCAAGAAGCATTTGGACAACATTCTCAGACATGTCTAATTTTTTGGGATGGTGTTGTACAGATCCAGGAGTTAGACTCAGTGATCCTTGTGAGTCCCTCCCAACTCGAGATACTCGGATTTCAAGTATCCATATACTGTCATTCTGTATACTCCTTGGATGAACAGAGGTGAACAAGGACTTTTCTTATGCTGTCTCTCCGTGTATCTCATTTTCAAACACTTGTTTGAAAAACTGGTATTGAGAAAGAATGCAGAATATCTCTCCCTAAATAACTGGAACAGCAGCCCAGTCCGTTTCTGGTGGAAGGTGTTAAATGTCCTCTAAATAATGTTAATAGTTTAAGAGAATTTTGCTTGCAAGATAGGCTTCCTTATCTCAGACATATGCCAAGGCTTGATGCTGTCACAGATTGCATGGTATGTCAGCATCATCTCCATTAATTGCCTCTTCAAGTGTGACTCATGATGATTTTTAGACATCTCTGAGTTGTTTAAGCTTCGCTTCTTTCTGCCTGAGGTTGTCTTCTATATTTGAGGAGAGCAGTTGGCAGTGTATATATACAAAGTCATGATGCTGACTCTCTTTTGGCACAACATGAAAAATGTCTTGCTCTGTCTTAGCTTCTGAAATGCAGTCAGGTTTGCAGTTGGAGATGAAAAGATAATTTTCTGTCTGATTTGCCTGCTACTAAACTCAGCCATTTCATGGTTTAACACTTGGCAGGAATATTTTGTTTTTTAAATGAGAGGTAAAAGCAGGTTTCTGATTTTTGAAGAATACTTTGTTCTTGTGGGTTTCTACACTGGGAAAAGTTCTGCTCCACTAGTGATACGGAAGTCACTTTTTTTTTGCCTTGGCGTGTGTAAGTTTTCATTTGTGTTGAAGCTTGTGACAGTTTTGTTGTGAAGATCACTGCATGGCAAGACTGAGTCTTGAGTAAGGGGAGGGATCGAGGAAAATGTTGAGCATTTCTTCTGGAGGCATAGTTTAATTTTCTCTTCCTTTCTAGTTAAATACTTTTATTCCTTTTTTAATTTTTTTTTGTCCTATGAAGCTAGAAAAAATAGTAAAAAGAAAAAACATTACCTTGCAAAGTGCCTATGGGGTATTCTTAAGTTTTCATCTGTAACTGATTTAATCTGTGTGATTGATTTTGCTTCTGAATGTTGTTTGGGAGACCTTTCATCTATGATACAGTGAGTAAAGACTTTTCTGGCAGTAAAGTAAATTAACTAATAGTGCAATATAGAGTATCTTTGAATTAGTCATCTCAGACAAAGTGTAGAATTTGAGAAAATGAACAGCTATTGTACATAAAAATTGTTCTGCACCCACTTTGTTTTCAAAACAAATAGAAGCCAGCACAAATACACAACTAATACTGTACTAAAAATAAAAATAATGCTAGTATTTTTAACTAATATTTTTTAACAGATTTTTTTTTTTAAATTTTGTTTCAGGGATTATCCCTCCTCACCATGAATCTCACGCTTTGGTGATTTTTCAAAACAAATAGAAGCCAGCACAAATACACAACTAATACTGTACTAAAAATAAAAATAATGCTAGTATTTTTAACTAATATTTTTTAACAGATTTTTTTTTTTAAATTTTGTTTCAGGGATTATCCCTCCTCACCATGAATCTCACGCTTTGGTGATTTTTCAAAACAAATAGAAGCCAGCACAAATACACAACTAATACTGTACTAAAAATAAAAATAATGCTAGTATTTTTAACTAATATTTTTTAACAGATTTTTTTTTTTAAATTTTGTTTCAGGGATTATCCCTCCTCACCATGAATCTCACGCTTTGGTGATGAAGTACCGGAAGGAGCAGTACTGGGATATACACCATGCTCTTCGTGTAATTCGTTTTATTAATGATTCTACCCCACAGGTAGATGTATTCCTGCGCATTCATCAACTGGAATCAGGAAAATTGCCTCGAAACTTGGCTTTTCCATTGGTCAGTTGTCATTTTAAGTCTTTTAAATAAAGTGTTTTATTCAACTTCAAAACTATGAACCAGTGAGAAACTGAAGTCACCCCACAAATACACATAGATACACCAAGTCAGGTGAATAGAAACAGAGAAGTACTGGAATAAAATAAGGAATTTTAGTCAAAGTGCTTTTGTCTTTTTCTTCCACTAAGTACTTATGTAAGATTTTATGCCTTAGAGTCTCTTTTGTGCATTTTGCCTGCACACTTTCAAGCGTTTTGTACTCTAGTGCACTTTGCTTTCTTTATAGCAGTGAAATGAAAATGATGTACTCTTATTGGAGCTCATAGATTCTTACATGTCCTGCAACAAGGATAATTCAAAGCCAGTACAAGCAGTGATCTAATGAAAAGTGCATCATATATTTAAATTATTTGCTTTTAAATCTAGACTTTAATGTGCTGACCTCCTTTTTATGTTAGTCTGAACTGATCAGGGCTTCTGTCAGGTAATGCACATAGTCTGCAGTTCACAGTGTACTCAGATATAGTTGAATGTGTCTGTAAGTCACTAGTGGGATGATAAAAACAATATGTGGTTCTCTCATGTAAGCCTCCATGAAAGAGCAGATGATGAGCTACGGGGCTTTCTGAAATGAACTTCATCCTGTATTTAAAGTTAATTTGTCCATATTCACTCTAGCCTAGCTTAATTTGTTATTTT
>VYZS01020968.1:0-34601 GCA_013400695.1 Neodrepanis coruscans
TCCTCCTTCTTGCCCTTCTTTAAGATGGGAGTAACATTTGCTTTCCTCCAGTCATCAGGCACATCTCCTATTCTCCATGATTTTTCAAAGATGACGTAGAGTGGCTTAGCAACAATATCTGCCAGCTACCTCAGCACCAGTGGGTTTATCCTGTCAGGGCCCATGTGAGTGTTAAGTCTGCCTAGCCGATCTCTAACCCAATCTTCTATGACCAAGGGGAGGCCTTTCTCCAGGCTTTTTCTCTTAACTCAAAGGTCTGGGATTCCTGAGGGCCAGCCTCAGCACTAAAGACTGTCACAAAGAAGGCATTCAGTAATTCAGCCTTCTCTGTGCCTTCAGTCACCAGGACACCCATCTGATTCAGCAGTGACACCAAATGTTTCCTAGTCTTCCTTTTGCTGCTGATGTACTTGCAGAGCCCTTCTTGTTGTCCCTAATATCCCTTGGTAGACTCAATTCCAGCATACTCTGTCAATGTTCCTATAGACTTCCTTTTTCCACATCCCAGAATTTTTTTACTTCTGTTTTAATTTGCTAGAAGCTCCCTGCTCATCCAGGCAGGCCACCTGCCCCCTTTGCCTGATCTCTCACTCATGGGGATACACTTGTCTTGAGCTTAGAAAAATTGATGTCTGAATATTGACCAGCTCTCTTGGATCCCCTTATCTTCTAGAGCCCTACCATATGGCATTCCTCTAAATAAGTCTTTGAAGAGGTCAAAGCTAGCTCTCCGAAGTTCGGGGTTCTAGTCCTGCTTAATGATTTGCTTCCTCCATGCAGGATCCTGAGTTCCACCATCTTATGGTCACTGATTGAACTGAGGTCCTGGAAGGCTTGGTCTTGCTGCAGCAGTTATGTGCTCTGCACCATATACCTTGTTGTGCACTTCAGCAGATGTGCTGCCTCCTGGAGCAGTTCCTGGAGCACCTGGAGTTCCTGAGCTCACCTGGTGGGGACTGCCTATCTAGATGTGCCCCACAGCCTTAATACGGGAAACTCTGCTAAAGGTACAGAAAGTGGAAACATGAAGCAAAACATGGGGTAGAACTCCAAGAACTTGATTTTGAATAAAAACATAAATTTTAATGTAAATTGCATTTGAATTTCAAGATTTAAATAATGAATTTCAAGAACACAACTTGGAGACATATGTCATTTAGCAAAAACATCTAGAAAATTATTAGCTGACAAATAGCTCAAAGACACTTACAATGAGGAATAAAGTACCTGACTTTCTGCATCATCATGATTATTAGTAAGGTCATAAGAATATTTGAAATGGGGATTAAAAATTCTCTCTCAGCATCAATCATTTAGTGTTTCCTGTAGGATTCTGGCACTTCAGGGCAATTGAGAAACCTCCCTCAGATAATTTTTAGCTCATTCTTTCTTCAAATACTATTGTCTAACTTTGTTATAACTTCTTAAGGGAAAACATCTATCTAACATTGTTAACATCTAACCTTCCTTCTGTATCACTGTACTCAAATTCGGGGAACTTTGTTCTATTAACATTGGTGGCATAGAGCTAGACAAGCAGCATGGAGGTAGTGGTTCATGATCCCTTCTTTTCTCATAATACTGTACTTACAGTGTTGCTTTCCACAGCAGAGAAAGCCTACTTGTAGCCAGGATGCCAGACATGTACAGCTCTTTATGCAGTCTTCATTTGAGTGAAAAAATTCAGACTCTCAGGGCATGTATCCTCAGCCTCCTCAGCTTACCTGCCAGAAATCTGCAGCTGTGATGTTAGTGTGTTTCATGACAGGCCCCCACCACAGCCTGGCTACCAGCTGTGTGGTCCAGTGGACCCAGCATCATGGTAATCAGTCATCTAGTGAACATCAAAGGGCCGTATCTGCATGGTGGAGCAGAACACTGCTCAGCACTGCTGAAGCAGAGGGGTGGAAGATGTCTTTTCTTCTTTGTTCAGGTTTTGAAGAATCCTCAAAAAATACATAGGCAGCATAGTGGTAGAATAATACCTACCCCTTTGGCCCTAAGGCCAGGATTCTGTGCTGTGGAATCACAGGTATAAAGCTAGGCTATGTCTCCCATGCTTTCTAAGGCACCCTGGGGAACAGCTGATCTCATAGAGTTGCAGAGCTGACAGTCTATTGCTTCAGAGCACTTACTAATCCACCTCATTTAAAAAAGGATGGCAGTGTGCTTGGTGGCAGGTTTATCTTATTACAATTTTCCTTTTGAATACAGCAAAGATTGACATTATGAAAGCAGTGTTAGCCTGTCTTCTTTCCCAAGTGAAGATAAATGGCATCATAAAAATCAGACATCATGTATCATATATGTTATAAATAATACCTAGTATTGAGGTTTTAACTTAATTTTAAAGACACACATACACACAAATCCATGTATCTACATATTTCTTTTCTGTCATATTTCATCATCGCACTAATTAAAAGGAGCCTGTTATACTATTTTTAGCCCAGCAGTCTCAGCCTAGCTGTTTAAACCACTGCAGTTTTCCATCTGCTTTAGAAATTATTTAATAATCAGATAGACAGAAGCTTAGTTCGCATAAGCTGAGATGATCCTTCAGGGCCAAGAGGAGAAGGAAAATATATTTTAATGAGTGCATTTAGGGGAACCACTGCTGCTTTTGTCTCACAAAGGAAGCCACCAGGTCTTTGCCTAACTTGTGCTGGTAGCCATTTATGTTTAATAAAGGAGGAAACAGGTGATTCCTTTGTTGCATCTTCAGTATTATCTCTAAAAGCAGCAATGGATGCTCCAGCAATAACACGGATTAAACCTGGGGATACCAGCCTCAACAGGTAACCTAGATAAGCCTGGTCCATAATACTCAGACTTGAATTTAAACTTCCCTAAAATGGCTATATTCCAAGGAAGGAATTTCCCCTCTAAGAGAATGGGTATTAAAGTTTCTGACTCAATATCAAGGTGGTGACTCAGTGCTGAGATCTCTGCATTTTATTCCCAGATGGCATTTCTTTAAGTGCAAAAGGCATGCACACACATGTATCATTTTTGAGAGGATCAGATTTCTCAATCTTTGTGCTTTAAAGGACAAGAGAGTGGCCAGACCAGTGATCTATTGTTTAGGCAGAATTCTTACAAATTGCGGCTGAACTGAATGATGTGGAACACTGCGTTACGTTCCTGGACTGAAAAAGGTCTTTACCTGTACTTTATCTTTCATCATTACAGTCTGTAAAGAGTGTAATACTTAATGGGCAAAGCAGCCCTCCTGCTAAGTCATAGAAGAAATGTGAGTAATGTAGTGAGACTAAAAGACTTGGGATATTTATTTTAAATTTAGCATACTAGAAGATATCAGATACAGAGGAGACATGTGGAGTGAAATGTATCAAGGAGTCCAGTATGAAGAAGCACAAAGCTCTTCCAAGTGGTAAATTTAGCTAAAGAAAATCAGGTGCAGGATGGGATGATCTGTGTTTGAGCTATGTGGGAAGTAGACTGAAAATTAAGAATATAAGAAGGAAAAAATTTTAATGTCCTTTATTTAAAGAATCCTGGACATAACGGATGGAACATTTTGTATGAGACAGCAAGTCAATGAAGACTGAAGACTCTCTTAGTTCCCAGGCACAGGTGAATAACTGAATTGACAGACTGGCCCAGTTTCATTAACCATAGGAGGCAGAGGTGCAGAAGGAGAAGCTGGTAAGCAGGAGCTGCTGTAGTCCTTGCATGAGCAGAAGCAACCTGGTGGTTTTATATTCTCATCCAGAAGCACTGTAGGCAAAATTCCACATAACATCCTTAATGGCTGTGGAGCCAGTGTCCCACCTTGGGTTTTCATGCAAGGATGGCTTTTCCAGACACAAAAATAGGACTGGACATCTTGTATTCAATGTAGTTGCCACGCTCAGTGCTGAGGATGCTTTCTATCTGGAACCTAAAATGCCCTCCTTCTCCTTGCTGTGATGCAAACTGCCATTTTCATGGTAGCATTTTCTATGCTTTAGTTTTCTGACATCTTTTGGTAATTTTGTATTGAACAATTCTTGTCTCAGGACTATAAGTGCATCTGAGTTCAGTGTTCAGAAATCCAAAGTTGCATTTTTAGTTTCAGTTCCATGTGTATCTGCTCATTTACATTATACAACTATGAAAGCCTTAGTGTCTACCCCGACTGCCTGCTCTCCCTTCCTTGATATTCTCAGCTCCATATTGTTATCTTAGTTCTTCCCTGCTGCTTCTTCTCCATCTTCCTGATACCAAGCTTCATCCCTTGGCCACTGTAACCGCCTCATGCTGCTTTTTATGCCCTCTTGGTTTGTCTGCTGTTGGATCAGAGTCCAAGTCACACTCAGTCTTATTCTTAATTCATGAGTGTCGTGTCACACTCATGAAATGTGTTGATGGGATCTTATCTTTCTCAGGTGAACTGTGTGATATTTTGCACAGCTGTGTATCACTATGATGTTTTATAAATAGTAACCATGAATGCAGTGAAGAAGGCATAAGGCTAGAGAAGGAATTGATGCCTGATATCATTTTTTAACTGGTTCCTTGATAATCTCATAAAACTGTCATATATTTATCAGCTTTCCCACTTTTCACTTTCCCTTTTCACTTTCCCAGCTCTACCAGCTTACATAAATAGATAACAGGATTTGAGGGCAGGGAAAGGATTCACAAACTGCAATACAATAAAGAGAAAGGTTTGCGCCATTATTGGTAGAGAATAGTGGTTGAAAACTGGAAACTATAAAAAGGAGGTATACTGAGGTGCTGTCAGGTGAAGTGGCTATCAGAACAGACAGCCAGAAGGGAAGGATACAGGAACGGATTCCAAAGTTTCTTAAATTCAAGAAAAGACATCTGGGGAAGATTATTTACTTTAAAATAAAATGTGCTTTCTCCCATTACCAAATACTTTTACTGAGAAAAGGAGCTTGCATTACTTAGGTTATTATACTCAAAGGCTAAAGGTGATTCAGCCAACATTTGCAACCTGTTGTCTGACTGTTCTCTTGTGTGTGGTAAGTAGTCAGTGTCTGTGCCTAGTGCTGCAGAGGGCTGGGTCTGTGGCCTGCACAATACATGTATTGGCTCATCATTGCATGCTTGAATATGTCACATCTGTTGTTGGTATGGTCATAGTACCTTACCTGGTTTAGTAAGCGGTAGGTTGCATGTGTTACATGTACACATGTACACTGTACATATAGTCTGTTCTATATACAAGGGCTCCTTTAAAGGATAAGTATTGATTGTTCCTAGTGGGTAAATTATTCTTCACTTCCCTTCCTAAGAACACTGCTGCTGGCACATGATGGTAGCTTCCTTTTGCCCCTGAGTGGGCGAAGTGGGTGAGTGATCTTTGTGTGTAGAGTTTGTGAAGTGCTTGAGGATCCTTCTGGATGAGAGGCACTATACAGAGTTAAGGACATATTTATTGCATTTTGTTTGAGCCACACACAAACTCTGAAAGATAAAATTGGCACCTTCCCACTACAGACAGGTCTAGAAGCTAGCTGCACATACTAAACCATGACCTTAACAAGGTGTTCAGAGGGAGGGTAGGGTGTACTGAGCCTGTCTTGTGATTTCAGCTAAGTTTATTCTGATATTCCAGATATTTCAGTGGTGTTTCTGTTTTCTTCTGTACAAGATATTTACATATCTGGTTCCCAGTCATGCTGAAGGCAGTTAAACAGAGTCCTTTGCACAGCATTGCACCCTGCCTGAGAGCCAGACCAGCAGCATGCAGTTAGGACCTTTTCGGAAGTGGCTTGAAAAAAACAGTGTGCTACACCATTATACACTAGCTGCAGTGATCCACCTGTGTCTCTGTCTTCCCATTTTTTTATCAAAAGGAGGAACAGGTCATGGATCTGCAGTCCATAGGCAGCTTAAACTAATACCAAAATTGGCTCATTGTCAGATACAAGAAGCCCATACTTCTCCAAAACAGAGGAGGATCTTTTTCATGATGCTGGTGAGATAGCAGAGGAGAGCTCCAGCCATTATGAAGCTGTGCTAGGTGTGAATACAGAGGTTTGTGCCATATGCAGTGGTGTATAAGTGCGAAGTATAAGAAATCCTCACAACATAAGATGGGGATAGATGGTACTGGTTTTAATTGGACTGCAGTTTTGAGCTGTTCCCGTAAGTACTATTAGCTAGAAGAGGAAAAAAATAGTATGAAATGTGGGAACCTAACTCGTGGTGACCTAACCTCACTGTGATCAGCAGTCAAGCCTTAAGAGTGGGGCCCACCCTGCAGGAGTTTGTGGGTAACTCATGAGACTGTGCTGCCGAGAACAGGTGAGCATCCTGCTCACCGAAAGCATCTGCTTCCCTACCTACCCTCTACAGCCACATTGCAGCTGCTGTTTTCAGTCTGTGCCAGTGTGTAATTGGTGGTGTTGTCCACCATATTTTGTGTGTTAATTTATGTTACTTATGTTAATAGTTTATGTGTCTGTGTTTATTTTGTGTTGAACTAAGTTATTTTTCTGTGTTTATGTTTTTAATTCTGTTTCTTATTTAACTTCATTAATTTATGTTATGTTTATCTTATGTTTCCAATGTATATTTTAATGAAAAAATCTAATAAAAAGAGTATTTTTTAAATGGCTCAAAAATAAAGTTTCCCCAAGATCTGCAGTGTAATGTAACATTGAAAATGAAATAGTGCTTGCAGGGCTAGGTCCATGGTAATCTTTCTTCAGAAGTAAAATGTGGTTGCCGGACATTGTCTGCTCACTGCCAAATTTCTTGTAGTATGTTAGCTAAAAGGTAGGAAAACTGAGCAGTGCCTGACATTATGTGAAAAAACTCAGATTGAAGCCAATGGAAGTAGGATTTGCTCATCTCCAGTGGAGATACAGACCAGCCCCAGTTCTCTGCTGAGTGTCTTACAGAGGCAGATGGATATGGCTTCTCCTTCATGAAGGTGATGCATCTGGCTGAAGCAGACTGGGCAGCAGACTGGGAAAAGGAGAGCCCTGAGTGCAAAAGAGAGTTAGAAAGCAAGATTGGAGCCAGCTATTACAAAGTCCTAAGCTGGTGGGTGGAAAGCATGGAGGTGAGCAGCCAGTGTGAAAGCACTTTGGTCTATATTGACATGGCAAACAGGAGCCTATGCTGCTGTACCATGCCTCCTCTTCATGCCCCCCCACTGCTGCAATCACAAAGCTCCTTATGAGATAATTCCTGCCTGCGAGTTCAGGTAAGTTGTTGATGATATGCATGGGAGTGCAGGCTTGTGCATGCTGGTGTTGGTGCATGTTTGCATGTTAGATACAGGAACTGTGTTGTGCTGGGAAGAGCATGTCAATATTGTCTGAAGCTGTAAGTACTGGAAAAAACTAGACTCTCCATTTAAAATTATTTTTAAAAGATAGTTCCCAGCCTGTGCCTTCTCTCCCAACTGTGCAAAGTGTTTGCTTTGGTAGATAAAAGCAAAGAGCAAGATGAAAACTCTGGTGGCTCATTCAAGAGGTTTGAAGGGAGTGCTGTCTCCTTTTTGTGTCAAATCCCAGACTTGTTTTTTCCTCTTACTTGGCTTCTTGCCTATGTTAAATTGCTGAATTTTCCTTCATTAAAATAATTGCTGATTGCATTTTACACTTCAGTGTAGTAGCTGCTCAGCAAAGGCTCAGCCATTAAAGATGCTAACCATCTCCTGCAATCTGCAGGTTAATCTTTATTTCACTGGGCCTCAGGGAGCCCTGTTGGTCCACAAGTGTTGAGGTCCAGTCCTCTGTCTGGCATGTAGCCAAGCAGTATGATGGGCCACACACTTGGAAGTCAGATTCTAGGGGGCAATTTCATTAGGTTTATTAAGAATTCCTTGACATTTTCCTTAGATTACTCCAAATTCAAATTTTACACTGCCTTTAAAAACTGAGGCTCCTGTCATGCTGGTCTTCAGGGGAAAAAAAAACATCATTTCAGCTGCATAGAGAGAACTGGACATTAACTTCACTAAGATACAGTGAAGCTGCACCTTATCCTTGCTTGTAAGCTATGTAACAGCTCAGCTGCTTGCAGGACATTAGAGAAAAGAAAGCCTTCCTGCATCTAAGACAACACACAACATACGCCATACAACATATGCCCTACTGCTTGTGCTATGCTGTTTGAGCAACAACAGTCTGGGCTTTTAATTTTCGTAAGCCTAATTAGTTGTGACAAATATTTTGGAACTCTAGGACTGGGAACTTCATTATAAGCTTTAGACCTCATGTAAAAAGTTTACTCCTTGCATCTACTCTAATCTTGCCTTAAGTAGTTAAGCATATGCATCTGACAGAGTAAAAGAAGCACCAAAATGTGCTGAGCTTGAGATTGTACACTTTCCAAATCCCCTGCCAGCACAGCTTAGATGAAATTTTTCCTGGAAATAAGGCAGTTGTTGACATTTTCTTTCAGTGGGGAAAGGAGAGGTAGAAATGTGGGGGCATCCGCTGCTTTCATGCTATAAATTAAGATGCATGTAAGGAAAAAGTAATTTATTTTGGTTGAACCTTTTTAAAGAAACTAGGTGTCCTTTGTGCCAAACTTTCACATTGTAATAGTCTGAAACATCCTTGCTCTGTCAGGGATCTCCCCAAAGGAATTCCATCTAGGTGGCAGATGAGACCAAACGTGTCCTCTTGGACGTGAAATTTTTTGCATGTGTTGCACCCAACTATTTTAGCCTTCTTCAGCTTCTCAGAGCAGCCTTTCACGTGACTGACTCAGGCACACCATGCCAGCCTCAGGGAAGGGTTGTGGGATCACAAAAAATACAGAGGTGCATCTCACCTCTGCTGTCTCAAGCTGAACACAGGCCACCTTCTCCTGGTTACTTGAACACCTTTTCCAAACACTAAGCAATGATACTAAGGCATGCTGTTGCCATTCTGGACTCTTCGATTGTGGACACACTCTTGGCAAGTGGGGGCAGGTAGGTTTGGACGGTCTGACTGGGAGTACTGGGGGCAGTGCTGGCTGTCTGGGGAGTGAGCCACTGTCCCATCCCAAAGGAGCCATCATGTGTGCTTGCACTTTGGCTTTTCTCAGTCAGCTGGTACAACCCTTTTGTTTCTCCTGATGGGCTTTTTGCCTTAGAAGCCCTGGAAGACTAAACCTGAAACAGAGAGGTCATGGACTAGCCCCTCAACTGGGCAGCAGTTTTGGGAAAGCAACTGAGTGATTCTGATTTATATCAGCAGGTGGATCACGGATCCTACCCAGCTTTTCCACCTGTAATACAATGTTTTGCTCCCTTCTTGTTCATTTTAGTAACACAGAACTGATACCAGTTTTCCTAATGAAATGCAGTTTTTTTCCTGATCCTCTTTATTTTAATGAGGATGTCTACGATGAGAGAATCCCAAACTGGACACCTGCATCCCACCCACCTCCAGCCTGCAGATACTCATACTGCTCAGACTCATGCTGTAAGGCTGACAATTGGCCCTGCACTGAGTTAAAAAAAAAATTCCCCTACATCAGTGTGCCTGTAGTTGGGGGCTGAACATTACATTTACAGTCCCAGCACTTTTGGTTGTAGTCAAAAATGTCACAGCATTAATCCCTCTATGCAATTCCAGGGGTTCTTTTGCCATCTGTTTTAGCACAGAGGTGAACACAACAGCCGAGCAGACATTGCTGCCTGCCTCTCGTTGTCTTAAAACAGAGCTTCTTGCACCCATCTGTTTGCATGTCCCTGTGCACAAGGCTGTTCCCTGGCACAGTTATCCTCTCAGACAGACGGGCTTTGCACTGGGGACTCATCCCAGCCTGCAGGCGGGAAGTTTGCAGCAGTTCCCAGGGTAACGCCTTTCCCATGAGATGGGGAGCTGCAGATGGAGGCCACTGCCTTTCCCTGCAATGGGAAGCAGTTTCCACTGGGAAACCCATGAGCTAGGTTTATGCTCTGCGCAAATCACAGGCATTGGCTCCGTTTCCAACCCACCACCTTCTCCAGGGCAGCCTTTCTGTCAGCTGTCCCCTCTCCTCAGCTTGGCCCACCACAGGCATTTCTCCCTTCCTGCTTTGAATGCATGCACATTGAAATCGGGGCTGATTGTGGAACAGTGTTTGCTCCTCAGCCCCGCCAGACCCTGACGCAGGGAGCTGGCATAGCCCCAAGCCACCTGCCTGTGAGAAGATAACAAGAGGAGCTGCCTGTCACAGATTAGAGTCTGTCTGAACTGTCATTATATAAACCCAAGGCTTATTTGTTTATTTTTCCTAAAGAAGTATCCATATACTTGTGGAAACTAACTTTTTTTTTTCTAAACTCAGACATGTTATTCTTCCAGGAATTAACATCCACATCTTTACCTTCTTGCTATAAGTGGGATTCAGGAACTGATCATTCCTTAGCGCTCTCTTTCTGGTATTTCTTAACAGCAGCAAAATGACAGCCAAGGTTGTAGACTGCCACGTTGCCCTGCAGAAGACTTGGCCACCCTTTGGGGTAGCACTGGGCCGATCTTCACAAAAGTTCGTTTAACAATAATAATAATCAAGGATTTGAATTACAGTGCAAAAGAAAAAGCATGCATGTCTTAAATGGCAGCAGTGCCGGTGTGTCCACATAGCTCTAGCCATTCCTATGCCAAGCCCTGTGTGTCCAAGCAGGACAGTTGGAATGACAACAGTGTTTCCAGCAGCCAGCTGCCGATGTACAGAAAGTGGACAGATTAGGACACGCGTGTTTGTGCACCCGAGTGCACCTTTATTTGGTGAAAGTCACACATCTGAGTAATGAAAAGAGAACTGATACATCCTCCTGGAACAGCACTAAAGGGGAAGAGATTAGAAATCAAAGGGAGGTAGGAAATGTTTCTTTTTTCTTAGAGTGTTAACTTGTTAAAAAAGAGTTATTTCAAACAACCCACTAATTTTTGCATTTCAAATTTTGTCTACATTTTGCACATACTCATTTTCATGTATAATCTGTTTCTCTTGCTCTTTTTGTTTCTCTTTCTTTGAAACAGCAATTAGTAAGACTTCCTATTGCAAAGGAAATATTGGCTAAATATAGTAATGAGGAGGAGGTTGTTTCAAAGCTACTAGGTATTCTACAGCTCTCTGGTATTCCCTGAGTTTATTTCAAGCAAGACTTTTTTTTCCTTTAAGAAAAACAGCATTTTTCAAGAGGAAAGCTCAGCAAAGAAACACGACAACTGGTGCAATTACATCAGTAATGCAAAGCCATCAGTATCCCCTATGGGGATATATCCTTCCTGCTGTCTGCAAATGAAGAAGATTGGCTATAGATCCTCCTTTGCTCCTAAAGCAGGCATTGTATGGCTTAAGCCAGTGAAGGGGTTTAGATGTGCAAGTGACCTTCTCCCTGGTTCTTAGTCCCACCAGTCAATGGGAAAGCTCATGTTAATGGCAGCAGGGTGTGAGCAAGGCTGCCATGGCTACGGTGCTGCCTTGGCAGCTTGGAGGAGAGCACAAGGAGAGCAGGGAGGCCAGGCAGGAGTGAACAGGGACCAACCCAGGAGACAAGTGACCAAGGAGTGGCCCTGCTGGCAGCAGGGCAGATCAGGCTAAGAACAGGCAGAACTGGCTAAGCTGTTTCAGAAACGACTTTTTTCTTAGATCTGAGGGATGCTGTGCAAGTGGTACTGATTCACAGGCTGTGGTAAGGACATCCCAGTTTTCACTGCTGCCCCAGTTGTGCATCCCTCCCCAAGCTGGGGTAGCACTTTGCACCATCAGGACAGCACTGGGCAGAACAAGTAGCAGCAAGTGTAGGACAGGGCTTTGCTGTCATCAGTTCCCATGCAAATGGGAAAGGAGACATTTTCACAAGACAGTGTCTCAGGGCACAGCCTTCAGTGATAGCCACCTTGCATCACTAGGCACAACCCCTCCTTGCCAAACCACCTCCCTGGAGCAAAACCTGAAATGCTGGGGGTGGGCTCACCCAACATCAGCTCCCTCCCTTTTGAAAGGGCCTTGTCCCCTGCTCTGGGGGAAAGCCCCTTTCCCTCACTCCTGAATAAACTGTCCCACGGCATCACTCACACCTCCAGGTCTCTTTTGTTTGTTTGTCCCTCCCTCCAGGGAAAATCTCTCGCCAGCAAGCGCCTCACGGGCCTGATGCAGTCTTCCTGACAGCTTCAGCCGACCGCCCCATGGGAGAGACATCTGGGACCGCTGCCAGGGATGGGGCATTTCAGGGAGAGAAGGTCCCTGCAGGAAGAGAGCCTGAGCGAGTGGAAGCAGAGAGCCACGTGCCAGGGGACCACCTCTCTTCATAGTTTACACCAACACTTTCCTGCCTGCACAGCTCCATAAGGACGCCAAGCTCTGTACAGGTACTTTGTTTCCAACCAAGGTTTGGAGGAGCACACTTCACCATACACAGGAGGTCAACAAGGCAAGGGCTTGCTGTCTCGTTATTTAAGGAAACAGACCCAAACACAACTTGGAGAAAGAAGAGCTAAGAGAGATTGGTATTTTTACACATCTCTCCCCCTGGCACAAACATAACTGTAATAGATGACTCCACAATCTCACTTGCTCCCTTTGTTGTGGCCATCTGGATACAATAAAGTATCTGCTGGAAGCTGCTTCTCCTTCTCACAAAATCTCAAATGCATTTCTCCTGCAGATTCATTGACTTCAACTTTGATTTTCTTTATTATGTTTCTCCTCCTTTAAAGCAGTGAAAAAAAAAAGGCACTATTTAAGTTCATCACATGTTGACCTTCCAATAGCATGTAGCATGTCCAGAGATGATGGCCAGATTCTCAGCTGAAGTCACGAGAGCAGAAGTGGTTTTCATCATCTGAGGATCTTCTCCATTGAGTCAGACTTTGATACTGGTACAAATACTCTGATGGCAGCGGAATCGCTCTGCATGTGCACATAGGGCAAATGTGATCAGACTCTGTCTGATGCTCAAAAAGTCATGTTTTAGATGTGCAATGCACACACAAGTACACACACGTGCACACACATGGTATTTTAATGTTAGTTGTTTTATATTTTATTTAATTTTCTATTTATTTAAGTTTTGGCATATTTAATGATAGATGTTCAAGCTTTACTCTGAGCAGATCAAACTGGACTCCAGCTCAAATCACAGGAGCCAAAATCCACTCACATGTATACAGGGAAAGACAACTCTGGTGTGGGCAGGTATCAAAATTCACTCTACAGTGAGGAGGGAATTGATGGAGATGGGAAGCAGAAGGAAGGTGTGAATGGGGAGGGCACTGAGTGCTGGGTGAGTCTTCGTAAACAGCTCAGATAACTGACCCTGCTGAGAATCATCATTCTAAGCATGAAATTGTACCACTGGAGGAAAAGAGCTTCCACTAAAACTCATCTGACCTACAGCCCATGAGTGCAGCAGCAAGAGATCACCCAGTAGCTTGTTCCAAACTGTTGGAAGTATGGAGGTTAGGATGAGAACAGAACTGAAGTGATTTTAATAAAAAACCCACTTATACTTGCTGCAGATAGGAAAATGGCCTGTATTCTCTTATATTATATTGTCTATATATGAAAATTTCAAGACTTACTGCCACAAAACCACCTGTATTTTGCAAGCAGCTTAAATCTGAAGCATATGTGAAACTAGACATTTCTTAAACTTCTTCACTCATGCTAAGGCAAACTGGGTTTTTGTACAGGTGGTAGAAATTGCTATACGGCTACAAGTCTGTATTCCTACCTAGGCAAAACCATCTAGCTAAGTAGATGGCTGGCTATCAATAACATTCACTTCTAGTCAAGTATTATTCTAATATCTAAGGCCTATGTATGCACAAAAACATGCCAGCATAATTTCTCTCAGAAAAAGGACCTTCCCTTCTTACCTATGAAAGTTCCCATTCTGATGCCTCTTTTTTTTTCTGCAGAAAACTCCTATTATCAGTTATACCTAAGGTCCATACACCTGCATGAATGCACAGTAGAATACTGAGTATGGTGTTTGTTCTTTACACATGCCTATACCTTAAAAGCTTGCTGTCTGAGGCCTTCAGACCAAATTCAACCTACACATCCTACATACATGACACACAAGTGATATCCAGGACTGTAGAACCCCCATGGATGTGCCTGGACATTCGTGTGATGCTCTGCCTCTGATGGGAACATTTGGTCCTCTCCAAATTGTTTCTTATCTGTCCTTGCAGGACCCATTTGTCCTCTGTTGTCCATCCAGCCAAATGATCACCCGAGGAAATAGCAGGTCACTTGTTCATTCATGCATATTTGTTGTCCCTAAGGAAATGCAGAGGTTAGATCTTCTCAGAGCCTTTTAGACAGTGTTTTGTCTCTGTCAAGCCCACCACTGCCATGTGTCACTGGAGATCTGTAAACCAACAGCTGCTCGAACTCCAAGCTACTCTACTGCCAGTGCTGCCCAATCTCTAGGTATTTCCCATGGGAGATCTGCCTTGTGAACACTCAAAGTGATCTGCAGAGCATTCCTGAGAAAGATGTACATATCAAGCGTGAAACTTGGTGAGTAGCAAGGAGTAGAGACAGTACTTACCAGGGAATCTCTGCTTTTCAGTGAGTTCCTGACACTGGAGATGTTGTTTCCTGGGGAAAAGAATGGGGTAGCTCCATGGAGGTACTCCTCAGTGACCTTCAGCATGGGAGGCAACATGTGGGCAGGACTGGAGGATGCCAGCAGGTGGCAGGACAGGTGGAGTTAGTCTGTGCAGGGAGGAGAAATGCTAGACTTTAACTTTGAAATGTGCTGCTGCCCTGTGAGCAAAATGCCCTGCTTTGTCTTTTGACTTCATTCCTGCAAGATGGTCATGTTGGCTGCCGCAGTATTTTGCCTGTGGGGAATATTCTGTGTTTGAACAGTTGAGTGCATGCAGGGAATTCTTACAGACACAGAGAGCATGCATATGGGCGTGCATCAGGGGGCCTGGATGCTGAACAGCTTGCCATTTAAATGCACACTTGTGCAAGCTAATCTGCTCAGTAATGGCTAGCTGAGCGGACAGAGCTGCATATTCTCTGGAGGGAATAAAGCTCTGCTCCTCATTTCCTGACTAAATTTCTCCAAAACAAACATAAGAGTAGACAAGGCCTCCTCCTGGGAATACATATGAACTGTTCTTCACATGTCTTTTACTTCACATATGGTGATACTAACATATAAATACTTCCACATGAACTGCATCCTTGAATTATTGCTTTTTAATGACATTGCTTATTCCAAGTGATGCTACTCTTGTACACCCAACAGTATCCCACTGAGCATTGCAAGTATCAATCTGCTGCTTTATAAGTGTCCCATGTCTTCCAACTACCTCATCGTGCTGAAGATGAGTTAGGAAATCAGCTTTCCACCTCTGTTTATGTTCTAAATGGCATTGTTTCAAAGAAAGACAGTCTGGAAAGCTTTTACAATGTCCATGCTGTGCAAGAGAGTTACAAAGCTTCCCATACTTATGGGGCTATGGCTGTGAAATATGGTGTACTGTTATTTGGATAATAGAGTATCCAGAGCATTCATGGCTATTGTGGCAAAATGGCACCAGGACAAGCACTAGGGAGGTTTGACAAGCCTGTGCAGACAGCATTGGGCAAAAGAAAATGGATTAACGTACTCTCAGTATAACTCAGCACTAAGATCCCATAGAGTACTGTAAAATGGTAGCAGGGCAGCCATAAAAAGTGGCAGTAAGCTGACATAATAATACCAGGATAAATGTAGCAATAAGGTAACACAGCCTGCTACAGTAAAGTAGCACTTTGATAATGCAGCAATAAGACACAACAGGATGCTGCAGTAAATTAGTTTGGGGAATAAGGCAGTAATAACTATGTGTGGACAAACAGTGTTACATTTGTACCAGGTACTGCAGCAATAAAGATAACACAAGATGTCCTAGTAATAAGTTACTACAGTAACAACAACGTGATGCAATGTGATGATGATAAAATTATATCAGGATGCTTCCATGCTGCAGTCAAATCCTAAAAGAGACAGTAAAGAGACAAGACAAAATATACCCAATTTCAGACTGCAAAACTTGAATCAGTTTTCTGCACTGTAACCCAAGTTCTAGAATGATCTCAGCAATACCAATCATTTCATTCCCCACTTTCAAGGAAGCTGAGGCAAGGTGTTCCCCCATCCAGACTATTATTTTGGTCCGAAAATACAAAATTGACTCATTGTCTTTTCAGCCAAACTGTCACAGACTGTGATGAAGTTCTTTGTCTAGTCCTACTCAGGTGAAACCCCGGTGGTTTTGGTAAGTTGTTTGCCTTGGAAAAGATTTGGCTTTCTCATCTTCTGGCATGGGTGATGCTTTTAGCCTAAAATTATTTCCATTTTGGGTGGGGGAAGGGGAACCCAGGTACAGAACACCTGACTGTACTAGTCTGTTTCCTGAAATGCACAAATAAACTGAGCATCCTGGAAAAGTCTAAGCAACAAGGACCAAATCTGTTCTGTCTGTCCTGCACTCAAGTGCATAAGAATAATCCTGAAATCAGTGCAAGCTGCATATGCCTCCATGGGCAGAGCTTGGCCTAACCCTGTTCTCAGTGTCTCCAGCAGAATGACAGAAGCAGTGTGTCTTCTCAAGTTTTATTTTTTAATATTCTCTTCTTTTCTGCTTTTCTACTTTTTTTTTTACATTTATTTAACCTCACCTTCTCTATGAAGTGGCCTTAGAAAAAACTAGTTTGCCATAGCACAATACACATTATGGTGGGCAAGGAATAGGTCTGTCCATTTGCTGTCTTTGTACCCTTCAACAGAGGGGTAAACCATTCTGGAAAATAACACTACACTCAATAATCATCAGGCATAATGATTTAGTCAAAACATCTATGTCAACAGCAAGACTTGAATGGAGTGGTTGTTCTAGGTAACAAGATGGTCTCTCGGGAAAAGGATGTAAATAGGGCACCACTGCAGACTCTTGACTAGCAGGAGCAGCTCACAGCTGACTCCAGCTCCTTCAACCAGTCCCAACAGATACGAATTTTCTCACACATCTTTCTGACCCTTTGCATGACAACTTTGCTATCCCTTTATGTGGCTTCCTCTGTTTCTAGCTAACTGTTCAGTTCAAGTTTTGAGCAGTGCTCTGATACACCTTGGCTTGGCTCTTGCCTTAAACTCCTTGGCTTGTTTTTATTGTGGTCTAATGATTAAGCAGGATTATTAAAGTAGAGCTCACAGTAGGGTAAGATAGGCTAGGTTATCATGATTTTGTCGTTTAAGCTGTGAGCAATTTTGCAGCTTCTCAACATTGTTTATAACCTGAGCCGGAGAACAAGCAAGGTGGCTGCTCAGCAGAACAGTGAGCTGGTGAACAATACACTATCTTCGTGCCCACATGTACTTGAAACTTACTGGTGAGGAGAAATGCTTTGTAGTGAGAAAACTAATCTCACAGCAGGGGAGAGTCAGACCTGATCAACTTTTTCACATGATACAGATTTTGCTTTGCCAGCCCCTAGCATCTGCAAAGCTCCTAGCTAAGAGCCAGCAACCTTCTAATCCTGCTGCTAAGCTTTGGAAACAAGCTTTTCAAAGGCTGTCTTTACACAGGAATGTTATTACTTGAAGCCTTTTAGTGTGAATTTATGGCTATTGCCACAAGTGTCAGTGTGGTTGCCCTCTGTATTTGCAATAAGAAACTCTGGATTTACCCCACACAGAGAGTGGATGTTAGTGGACAGAATTTAGAGTATTACCAGTGCATTCCTATCTGGAGACCCAGAAGACAAACTCAAATAGCTCTCCCTCCTATGGGCAATGACATTGTTACTTGGATTTTGCTATCTGTCAGCAGAGATGCTAAACTAAGCTTCTCTCTCTCTCTCATCTTTGGGGACTTATACTATGCCATCCTTACATAAATAGTAGGTGACAGCTACCCCTGAGCAGCACCTTCTATGCATGAACTAGGAAGTCCTTGTGTGGACTGGGATTTCAGTTGTTTTCTTTCAGATCCTCAGCAGTATTTCTTATGTCCATCCATATGCAGGTTATTCCTGCTTGATGCATAGCTTTATAGCCCAGAATCATGGGTGTCTGATTCTTGCCATGGTTCAGTGTGAGCCTCATGCCACATGGATTAAGGCACACGAGATATTAAAAAAAAAAAAAAAAAAAAGAAAAAATTTTGCTTTATACAATACACCATTTCCCATAAAAGCATCTGGGATTCTGAAATCTGCTCTTTGAGGGTCATGTGGGGCCAAACGCTGCACTTTGGGATTTTTCTCTACAAGGGAAAAATTCTGAAGGCACTCCTACCCCCGTGGCATGACTGAAGGCTGCCAGAGCAGGGCAGCTTGCCCTTCCCCTGGGGACTTGCCCAAGGCGAGCAAACATTCGCTGCTTCTCCACAAGGCCGTGTCCCGTTGCCGGCAGAGGGCAAGACCCGGGGAAGGTGAAAGAGAACCCCGCGGGGCGACGGCAGCAGTGGTGGCAGGGAGGTGAGTGGAGGAGAGCTCTAGAGGGCAGATGGGGTGTCTGAATCCCTGCTGCATGAAGAGACACGGAGCACCACCCTGCAGCCCCGCAATACGCTGGTGGGACGGCCGGGGCAGGCCGTGGCAGACACGTACCCCGCACCAACTCGCTCCGGCCGCCCTCCCGGCGCGGTGGGAACGTGGCTCTGCCGCCGAGTGTGAGGCCGCGGGGCCGCTCAAGGATTTCGACTTGGGACGCTCGCAGCCAGGGCCGGGAGCCAGCTGGCCGGGCCAGGCCGGGCCGCAGCNGTGTTAGCCTTTCCCAAGGAACCTTCCAGCCGCAGCAAACACCGAGAACAAAACCTGCTCACCGATCTTGGAAGCTTTGTCACTGCCGGACCTGGTTCCCCGCTTCCCACGTCCGTGCTGCTGGCAGCCACGCTCCCCTCGGAGACCCTTCATCCCTTCCTCTGGCGCCAGCTCCCTAGGAATGGCTCTGCGCCTCCCAAACAAGCCGGAAAGCTGCCCATCAGCGAGCTGTGTGTTTAGCTCCAAGCTAAGCCCCGTGGCTCTCAGGTTTGTGAGATCCCAGAGCCGAGCAGTATTTGCAGCCCTAACTGTCTTCGTCAGCAAATTGAGCCCATGTACGCCTGCAGAACCACGAGGTGTAACTGCCAGCGACCCTGCTCGAGGGCTGGGCTGTTTCCCAGACCTGCTTGTGTCTCCCACGCTGTGCCCAGCCGTAGGGTCTCGGGGTTGCTTGGCTTACATCCTTTAGAACATCTCTCTTTTCTGTGTGCCATATGTCTCTGCAGGACTTGTAACGTTTGCTGGTGTTGCAGGAAGGGACCAGTGCGGGCCTGGGAAACCAATACCTTTCTCAACTAGACCTCCCCCCGCTTAGTGCACAGGGTAATCCATCTTTAATTAATCTTGGGAATCAGACCGAGAGAGTTGTGATGTGCAGTCCTTTGTCCTGCAGAACAGGTTTATCTGCTTTGTTCATTTGCCTTCAAGCCATCCTGCAGCTCTGCTCATCACAACATCAGTGCTCCTCCATGCATCATGCTGCCAGCACATCGCATCACTATTAATTACACTGGATCTTCCCTGCATTCCCTTGCTTCAGCAACTGTGGTTCTCAACTGCCTTTCCTTAGCACTTGTTTTCCCTAAGCCCCTCTTTGAGAGGCTGGTCTGTGCAATTTACGAAGGGGTTGTCAAACCAACATTCTCCACATAAGCTGGCTGAAGAATCAGTCTTTTCACTAAAACAAACTGGGCTGCCACATGCAAAGCTACTTGAGCTCTATATCTGCTCTGAAATTACAAAAGCAGGGGGAGGACTCACCTCTCTTTGAATCTCAATCCCACAGTGCAATTTGGCCTGTGAGCAGAATTGGCACAACCTGAGATCAGGCAGTGGCAGCATCTTGGCAAAAGTAAGTTTGTAGCATTTGCCTGCACACTGTGTTCAGGACTTCTTGGCTATGCTGTCACCTCCGGGCAGCTGGAATCTCTGACTTCTTTATGTGTGTCTGTCAGTGCAGCTGCATATTTGTTTATATAGATGGTAGCAGGGAAAGCCTCAAATCCCTCCCTCAGTTGATGGCTGATACCATATGCTAGATCCTCCATTCTGAGGCATAGATGGATAGCTTTCTACAGTCTAAAGAAAGTTTATCTTGCCAGGACCCTCAGCCAACCCCGTTCGTACACATGCGCATCCAACACATGGGAAAAAGAACGTCTTTCTGTGCATAGCATGATGGATCATCTGCTATGGGCCACCTGCAAACTGCAGTCCCTGTCTTGTAACCAAGCTCCTGAGCTTCTGCATGTCATGTATTTTGTGTAGGTAGGTGCCCTGCCCAAAAATGCCTGTCCTCCTGTGACAACCTACCTCTGGACATGGAGATGCTCTGCTCTGATGCACCCTCCCTTCCCCTCTGCAAAACAGCTTTCACAGCCAGAGCTGGGCACAGCTTAGCTACCTTCTGCCACCCTTTAATTAGACAGTTGTCAGAGCTTTATGAGAAGCAGCACACCAAACCACAGGCTTCTAAAATGTGAAAGCAATGGCATGAGCAGTGCTAGAGCTCCCTGCATCAAATAGGAATTTAAACTGGTCGTGTGAGTTTTCTCCTTCTCACCTGGGGTATTGTTTACCTAATGAATATGGTGGCAATTCTGCATCACTCTAACAGTAGTTTTGGTGTGACCTTTCTTCTCATCTGCCAGGACTTTGAGATCTCTAATGGGTCATTAGAATTATGTGCCCTGGCTGCAGGTGGAGGGACCCAGATCAGCATCTTTCCCTTGGCTCTCTGCTTGAGTGTCAGAGCATTGCTGTAACCCACTCTCATGGGACTTGGCCTTCCCTCCCTGACTTTCTCTTTTGACCAAGCAAGCAGTTCCCAGAAAACAGTCAAGTTACTGTATTAAGGTGATCCCACCCTCAGTGTCTCTTTGTTTCTGGGGAGTCTTGAGCAAATCAAGTTGCAGAGTATACACAGAACACCACAGTCTCTATGTCAGATGAAAGGACAGTCCAAATGGAGAGAGAGGGAAAGAGAGAAAGCTCTATGTTTGCATTCATCTCTGACATGATGGATTCCCCCTTCCTGGAAGCAGCTTTGACATAAATAAAGCCAGTAAAGTCTTTATGCAAGAACTCCCTTCACTACCAATAGTCATGGAGTCATAGATAATAAAAGACCTGGCAGCTCATCTTGCACTGTTCCCTGTAATCAGCAGGATTTTCCCTACTGAATATTCACTGAGGTTGCTTTATCTGTCATACCTCTGAAAGCTCCGTGGATGGGACCTTAGCAGACGCCCTCAGGAACACATTTTTCCACACTTGAAATATTCTTACTGCAAGGGAAAAAAAAGGTCTGATATACAACATAAAAAGTCATCTCTGAGTAAGTTTAAAAAACTGAGATGCATCTGTAGGCCACAAGTAGCAAAGGTGTTCAGCATAGTAGATTTTTTCCTCCCTAGTATTTATCTTAAAGTATTTTTTGCACTATTTTGAGTTTATTGCACTTTATGTCAACATCCATTCCCCATCATGAAAAGTGTAGGTATTTGTGGATTATCATGTCTATTTTCAGCCTTATCCCCACCTCAGACTGTAACAGCTGAGGCTTTTCTCATATGCCAGTTTCCCAAAGACAGCTATTGATTTTGCTGCTTTTCTCTTTCTTTAAAAGATCACTCAGGAAAAACATAATCATGTGAAGACAGACAGGCTGTGCTTGTCCATACGGCACAATTACCCAGTCCTTTGCGTAAGTGAGGTGCCACCCTGGCATTATGCTCTTCATGGAGAACTACATGCATGTGTCACACATGTTGTGGTGTAGCATATTTTTAAATCTATTTATTGCACATCTTTGACCACTTTACCCACCTTCATCTCACACTGCCATCTGTTCTGTGGCTACCACCCCCCATCCACTCTCCAGAGTACCTATGGAGGGTTGCCAGGAAAACGCTTCCTCCTTTTCTTGCCAAATTTGGAATTTCAGTTGCAAATTTACCCTGGCAAGAGTGCCAAGGGGAGACAGAGTCAATGCCAAACTCACTCTAGCTTTCCTGTTGGGCACATTTTCAATTCTGTCACAGTAGCTGAAAAGGGGAGCTGACTTCCATCAGAAAGGGGTCATGCCCAACACTACAAGAGGAATCAGCAGTTGTTCACAGCCCAGGAAGAGTTCCAAAGGCTTTAAAACTGTACAATCTGTAGGATCTGAAAATTATTCTATTATTGACATTCATGAGAATTTCAAAAACCTGCACATTTGTCTTCATGGAAACTGATGCACCTGGTTGCACTGAGTGAAGGTCTTTTTGAAAATAGTACCAATAAAACATGTTAAAACCACCTGCATTACTCGTGGAATCATTTTTCCACAGAAAGGGCTTGTGTAATATCCACGTGAATTTTTTGCTTGTGTGTAATACAACCATCCTGCAGTCATGTTAAGAGAAAGCTTTATACAACACCGTTGCATAAAGTATTGACCATGCTTGGTCAACACATGCACACGAGCAGACATTTCCAAAATCAAGCAGGGCTTTCCATGCACAAGTTCTCATGCCCAAATAAGACAAATGTGTTTTTTCCTATAGTTTGCCTTGTAGGAGCTCTCATATGGAGATACTGCGGCTCACTTCAGTAATATACTAGCACTGCAGCCAGGCATGAAACATTGCTGAGATTACCAGCCTGCTCCCAATGACTCATCCCATCTGAGCAGTTGTGTGGGAGTGCACTTGAAATGATCCAATTTATTCATTCTCCTGTAAGACCACAGAAGCATCCACTGCAGCAGGGTCTCTGCTGACAATATGTACAGCAGAGGGAGCAGAGTTTGACTTGGTACAAACAGGCCTCATCTCAGCAGGACAGAGGGCATTCCACTTTGGCTGATAGAAGATCCCCATGGGAGAGGAGGTTGAGAAAGAGGTCCCAGCAAGAGCCTTTCCCACTTTCTCTGTCCCCACTGTTGGACGCAAGGACCCAGCTAATAAGCTGATGACTCAGAAAGTCCTTTGATCTTCCTGGCCTCCTGTCCTCTAACTATCTCAGCATCCTTGAGGCTGCTAAGCTCCTGAGTGTATAAATCTTAGCCATCACCTCCTACCTCTCCAGCATGCTTGGATAACGGCCTGGAATACAGGATCATTTCCTTAAGATACCGCTTCCATCAGGGATGCAATTTGTTATTGTCACAGAGGGGGATACCATCTCATTACTGCTACACAACAGTGCTGATGGGAGATTTGAAGATGCAGGCAGAGCATAAAGTGTTAACCTCAAACATGATGAATGCAACCGGTCCCTTCTCCAGTCATACCTTGAATGTTCATGTACCAGATGACTTTCTCGGCCAGGTGGGACCATGCACCAACTCCATGGTTTTATAGGGAACTTCAAAGCACAGTGCAGAGTCTATGTAGAGGGGTGAATTTGCTCCTAACAGGAAGCATGTCTCTACCCCCTTGGCTAAATTGTAAATTTAAAAGCAAACACAAATTGCAACTGGCTATTTTCAACATCACATGCCAAAGAACTGTCAAGGTCTGTGATACCAGGCAGAAGTAGTGCCCAATATTAGAAATGGAAAATTAATTTCTATTAGCCTATGAGCCTGTCATTCCTGGGTAAAGATGTTTTTGACAAATTCCATTTCTTCTGTTGTTAAGAAATTGCTCACAAGTAGATTGCAGCATCTCCAAGATTTATTCACTATTTAAATATACTTGCCAAATATTTACTTGCCAAAGAGTTATTCCTGGGAAAATTGTTGATCTGTGGCTCCTTTGCAGATTTTGCTACTGACATTGGATAGTTGAAGTGCAAGGAGTTTTGTTTAGTTTTCCTTGGACATGCAGATCACCTGGTATTGTCTCTGCCACCCAAAAATATGGAGACAACTTTTACAGTGGGGTTTGCTCAGTCTTTCTCTGGTATTTGTTTTAGTTCTACCTTCCATAAACATTCTTCTAAATCAAGTTCTAACTCAAAATATTTCTGGAAAGAAAAAGAGTGTGAACACAGTCAAACCTAAATCATTGTTTATGTATTTGCTGAAAAACTTCAGTCAGTGTCATTCACTGTGCTCTGGATAGAGGTGATATATGGGGTTGTATCCAGCTGTAGGGTAGGTGCCTACAGTATATGTGCAGCTAAAGCTTAGATGAAAGTTGTTAGAGTCTCCTTGTTTGGGCAAAATCAGCAAGCCTGTATTTCAGCCTTGCCACCTTGCTGTTTTTTCATTTGGACAGATAATTGTATCTTAGGGCTACTAGAAATAGCCAATCCATAATTAAAAGGCTGCTGGGTTTAATGTACAGGCCAACCACTCACTTTAAAAGTATAGAATAAATCAAATTGCATTTTCTTGCCACTGGCTAGCACTTTATTTCTTTGAGAGTTGGCACCACTCCAACACTCAATTTTTAGGGGAAAAGAGCAATTGTTGGTGCTCTGGACTTCATTGAAGAGGTGGTTCATTATTTAAAGGAAAAAGAGAAAGAGAAAGAGAAAGAGAAAGAGAAAGAGAAAGAGAAAGAGAAAGAGAAAGAGAGAGGGGACTCAAAACACAAACTAACCAAAAAAAAAATACTGAAAAGCATTCTGTCTGTTAAGAACAAGCGACATGTCAGGAATTTCAATAATTTCTTGTCTTATTCCATCCATCCATCCATCTATCCATCCATCTATCCACTCTCTACTCAAACTTAGGACAGAACTTAAGAAGGAAAAGGACCTCTTCTCTCAGCATCTTGAACAAAAGCATGTTTTTCTTTGTTTCTTTGGAGTTAAGTCCAGGTGCGTGTGCTAATCCATTTGTGTGGGGGCTAAGAGCTATTTTGTAGCTGTGCACACATACTGCTCATGTTTTACTGGAGCAGCCAAAATAAACTGACTTTTGGTATGCAATCAATGCCTACTCCCATTTGTTACACCGTTCATTAAAGGGTTGCAAGACATATTTTAATTAGGGTTGTGCTGAACCAGCAGCTGAGGTCTTGACATTTAAATCAAGTTAAGTTTCAAATAAAAGGCTGAGACCCATGGACCTTCCCTGGCACAGCTTCTCGCTTACCTAGACCTTGGTTACCAAAAAGACATGGTAAATCCCTTTGTTAGTACAGACCTACAGCTCTACCCCACTTACCTGTAGTCAGCTGTGACCTGAGCTCCCCCTGCAGAGGACCCTATGCCCTTCTTCTCCCTGTACTTAGGAATAGTTATATTTTTGTCTTGGACTCTAAAACAGATATGCTTCTTATAAACTAGGAGAGGTTTTACAACGACTCCACCAGAAGGCCATCAGACTACATGGCTGTTGCATGGTGGAAGTGGCTTATTTGTAAATGTGGAGGGTGCAGACAATAGAGCCAATGATAAAGCCTCACTGACTGGAAAAAATGAAGGGAGCAGTACAGCCAGAGTGACCAGTTCACCAAAACTGAAAAGTATATAAGCAGACATCTGTGAGTTAATGGTGGACAAAGAATGGTTTAGAACTTCCTTAGCAGTGTAAGCAACATGTCTTCCTGAAGCTTCCCTTACCATGGGCATATTGGAGGACTTGCTGCCATTGCACATTGCAGCAAGAGTATGAATGGAAGTATCTCTACAGAGTATGCACATAACCTCTATAGGCTCTTTCATGAGGTCTCTGTAGGAAGGCACTCACTTTCTTCTCAGAAGGGGAGCCAACACTAACCACTCCTGCTTTTTAATGTATTGACCTTTAGGAAGAACCAAAATGGCAAATCTTCTGAATACCAGTGAATGTGTCACCCAGTCTCCACGTTACTAGTCCCCACCTGGAGTAAGTGCCAGTCTCCATGGTTCCTGGTTCTCCTTGAACTTCATTGGTGAGGCAATATCTAGACCTCCTTCTCCTTGAGGATCAGTGCTCACAATTTTCTAGGAAACAACTGTACATTTGCAGGGCTTCTACAATGATGCCAACTTCACAGCCTATGTTACCAGGAAGGCAGAGAGGTGTGACTCTTGGGTTAGCTTGCTAGCAATGGTGTATGTAGTGACATGACTGTGTGTCTGCATATGCTAAAACATTTAAAACCCTTATTTGGCTGACATACACTGTCAGACGGCATGATTTCAAAGAGGTTTTAACTAGAAATTTTGTAATTTATTGGTTGCAATGCAACCAACTCATTTCCTCAAAGCCTCTGTGAAGGCAGGAAGCACTGAGCTTTCCAAGTTTCTCTGTAGAAAGTAATATATTTAATATTATTTAAAGATCAGTATTTTTAAAAGTTTAATTCTTCATTATTAAATATTTTTTTCTGGTGCGTGCAAATAATTTCACTGCCTGTGGACCAATGTACTTGTTATTGTTCATGCCAGAAACAGGTCATAGTTGGATTCTGTAGAGTTGGACAGTGTGTTTAGGTACCACCTGAGTACATCCTCCATGAATAGTGGCCTTTGCATAACTTTCCTGTGCCATTCATACAGCAACTGGCTGGTGGAGGAGGCAACATTGGTACAAGAATGTACTGTGGAGTAACAGGCCAACAGCCTAGATTTGTCAGATTTACAAAATCATAATTTGATTTAGGAGTTTGTGTCTTGGAACACAGCATGCTCCTAAAATGAAGATTGTGATTGTGGACACTTTTTTATAATCAGAGCTTCAACTGCACTGTAGGTGATGGAGCAATACTTATTTCACCTGAATATCCTGCAGCAGGTTGTGAGAGCTGATCTGTAGGATGCTGGTTGGGTGCCTTTGCTACTTGAACCAACAGCCACTCAACATAAACTGACCTCTCTAAGTCCTCTCCCAGCATGCTGTCTCTTCCCTGTGTAAGCATTTCAAACAAGAAGCTGCTTATTATTTCTGAGGTTGTCATTAGGCTGATTAATGTGTTTATTGTTTTAGAGGAATAAACTTACCTCAGTTGGAAGTTGACACAGATTTAGGGAGCTCCTCTGACTAAGTGGCACAGGTTTCTAAGGAAGTGTAGAGATCAATTAAATCCTAAATAAAAGTTCTGTCAGTGGCATTACTTATGCAAAAAACCTGTGCCATATCTCTCCACGTTTCACATACATCCCTCTCCAAATCACAAACACAAGCTGGCAAATCATGTGAGAAGCTGTGCAGGAAAAATGACATTCAGGTGGTGGTCCAGATGGTGCCAATTTTGAGGAATACATGTTAGTGCATAATTAAGCTCTGCCTGCTCTGAGGCATGAAGGGCAGTCCATTACTGCCAGCATAGGGGACCAGCAGCTGCCATGCATGAGGCATAAGGGGAAGGCCCAGACAAGAGGTTCAGCAGGGAACTTCACTGCAAAAACATCTGATTTGTATTTCCTTGCTGTTCTAGTTTTTCATTGGCTTTCTCTAGCCTCAGGAGGCACTTGCTTTTTTGCATCTTTGTCCCACTGCAGCTATAAGACCATAGCTGGGGGGTCAGCATTAATGTTCTTGCTGCCTCACCGCAGCCAGGTAAGGCATCATCTTGAAATCTGCACCTACCTTAAATGCTTCATCCTTACATTCCCTCCTCTCCCTCAACATACTCTGTCTGCATTTCCACCCAAAATGGAGCATGGGACTTCTGAGTATGTCAGTGAGAAGCAATGCAGAAAAAACATCTGTGGAGCTTCACATCCAGGCAGAAATCCAGTTAATTGTGGAGTCAACATGGTACAAAACCAAGAGCCATCATTTCTGAAAAACCCTTGTACATAATTGTAGGGACAAAGTTCCAAGAAGAAAGTCAAAAGGCACCCAGAGAGACTGGAGGACTCTGTGTGGGTACCCACCTCACTGAGCCTTTGCCCAGCCAGCCGCTCTTGCAAATAGAAACTTGCATGTCTGAGTGACAAAATAAGGATGCTAACATTTTTGTAAGAGAGAAGATGAGAATTTGCTCATTGATATTTTTTCTTGATTTGTGCATGTATCCAACCCTAACCTTTTACAAATAGCTTTTTTTTGAGTAAAATAGTAGTAAAAATAGGAAAATCTCAGCATATGCAGTGGAGGAAGCCAATGCTCCAGGACTTAGCCTCCTGAGGCTCTGATCACAACCCAATAACTTTCTTCCACAGGCAGAAGTTTATTTCTGGTCTGAAGCTTCACTGAGCTTCCTTACATGTCCTGTCATGGCTGAGCAGCTAACAGCAAGGTTTAGGAGTAAAAGGCATTCAAGAACATTTTTGGGTTTTGAAGTGCTATCTCTCCTTAACCTATTTGCCTCTGTTGGAAGAAGAGACATCTTCCAGTAGGATGGACAAAGAACTCCCCTCCACCTAATTAGGAGAAGAAAGTTCAATCAGGGTAGAAATGGTTCATTATCACTATAAAATACAGAAATCTTGAAACTTCACTTATCAGATTACTTGAAAAGCATACTATAAAAAAAAAAAAAGGTAGTTTAGGAGGTTATCAATTAACTGAAGTGTTGATGATTGTCAGGAAGTTCCTGACAAGAAAAATCACTTGCTTGTCTTCTGGTCACCACCATGGCTCACTCAATCCCTCATCTTTGCTGACTCTGGCTAACTCATTTCATAGTCACTCATGACTGAGCAATGATATGGAAAAATGCAGTATGTAATGGAAACTGTGACCTGTCACCTCATGTGGGCTGGTGCCAAGGAGGTTGCTAATTATAGCCTAACATGTAAATACTCCTGGAAGATGATTGTACTTATTTGGACTAGTGCAATATTAATTAAATACTTTGATTATTTCTGAGGTAGACTTTGGGAAGGAGGGGGAGAGGTTGTCAAGGGAATTAACCTTTTAATTTCTGGGAATAAAGTTGTTTTCCCCAGAAACTGCATCAGAAGGCTATGTCTCAATTTTCCTCCCTCTTTTCTCTGCCCTCCTTCCTGTGACCTACTCCCATGACACCTCGCATCATTGTCTGCTTGCCTTTGGACTCCCCTGGCTCTGTGCCCATGCCAATTCCTCAAAATCATGACTCACCTGCTGCCTCAAGTAGGGAGAAACCTAAATGAGAGGGGCAAGAAAGAGCTTCTAGCAGGGAACCAGGGTGGCTTTTGTCTGTGGCCAGAGATCCTGGCTGCCCAGCTTTCTGCAGTCACATTTCCAGCCCAGAAACAGCCAGGTTCCAGCACTCACACTGGGCTCACTCCCTATGCAAGTACCAAGACAAAATCATCCCTCATGTCTCAGGCTGCCCTGAGCTGGGAGAGGGAAGGGGAAGCTGGCACACAAAACTGTAGACCAGAGGAGCTGGAACCGTGTCTGCAAGAAAGTACTGAATACTTTGGTGGATTCAGAAACATCAGGACAAGATGCCACTACCTGTCTGACTTGTCCGTAGGAGTAAACAAACAGCAGTGACATTGCATAGAAGAGGGAAAGACAAGAACAGGAGACATGGTGAAGCCAAGGAAAATACACTTGGCTTTTTACTTTGTGCAAGACACAAAGCTAAGCTCAGGCTCAGCTGCAAGCTGATGAATGTTTCACAGGGTTCCTGAGTTTGCAGGGAGCCTGGGACTGCCCTACAAACAAGTCCACTTGGGTGCAGGCAGGCTGCAGTCAGCACTTGCTGAAGGTGTTATGCAAAACAGACTTCTCAGCCTGGAGCTTGGCTTCCCAGCAAGCCTCAGGCCACATTTCAAATGAGCTTGTTGTTACCTTCTGAATATCTCAACAGTCGACATTGAGCTGTTGAGTCCAGCAATATCTTTCAGTGATCTTGGGGACAGTGTTTTCCAGCAGGTCCTGCATTCCAAGTGAGCCAAAGCTTTGTGTTGGATGATTCCTCTGTTACACTGTATGGCCTTGGGACCATTCAGCATTCAGCACATACTGAACCTGCTGTTCCTGCACCATACTTGAGACATAGCATAGTGTCCCTCAGTTACTCTATCCAATGAGTGCCTGGGCAGTATTCCCCATGTTGCAAATGTGCAGCACCAGAAAAGTAGGCAGCATGGAGGAGCCAAAATCTTCTACTTCCCAGGGATTTTGTGCCCTGAAGAGGTTCTGCTCATTTACACGTGGCCCAAACACTCTGACAGTACCAAGACCAACTCTTCTAGTTATCATCAAAAGACTTGTGTAGGAGTACCAAGGGTAAGCTGAACTAGTGCCTCTGCAGAAAGCATGACAGCTCTGCTTCACCCAGGTAATGACCCTGGCTTCCTGTTCATCTTTTCATTACAATCTGTAGGACTGGAGAATTCACTGTCTTACCTGGAGCAGACAACTAAGAGATGATTGTGGGCCAGAGCTGCCACTAATGCACTCTCAAGGACTCTCCACAGCTGCATAGTGTTGTCTTGAAGATGCAGGGGAAGGACCAGTGTTATTTCTGCCCCAGGAAGGCAGAAACATTAAATCAACATAATGAGAGCTGATGAGAAACAATAGAGGCATCAGGACAGCACAGAGAAAGAGAGAGTTATGAAGCCTGGATGCCGTGGACCCAAGAGGCATGGGGACATGCATGCTAATTTCTCCTTTCTCCTGCAGTCTTACGTACTGCCAAGTGCTGCTGGACCATTGACTCTAAAAACAGTACAGCTGGGAAAAGATGGTGCTGTGCTACTGCAAACTGTACTCCTGTGAGGGTTGGGGTGCCAGGGCCACCTGCTGTGGCAGGATTTCCAGCTTGAGGACATGCTGGGGGATGCCCTGGCTGAGGGATGGCTGCAGACTCTCTCCCCTCGCCTCCAAGGGAAGCACAAGTCTTGGAGGCAAATGCCAGGGTGGGGTACACATTTCAGTGCAGGCAGCAGAAGCTCTCCCTCTGGATTGCAGCTTTGCAAATACTCGAGGCAAAGTGCACAGACCTGCTCCCTCACACTCTTTTGAAGAGCTCAGATCTTGCTCCAGCCAGTTTCTTTGGGGCGTATTCCCTGGACAGCACTGCATTCATCAACCTCCCCTAAAAACACTGAAGATGTGCAGGTTCTTCATGGTCTACGTAAGAAAAAACAGGACAAAGCACAGGAGAGCAATACAGGCCCCAAACAAAAGACCAGGCTTCTCTGGTGAGGAGAAGGAGGTGAAGAAACACCAAGCATAAGCTTGGAGATGCAGTGCTAGTCCTAACTTTCTGAAATGGGGGAGGTAGAAGGGATTAAAGGTTTTTTCCACTTAGTCCTTTTTCAGGGAAGAGCAGCCTGAATTTAACAGCTGGACTTGAAGTTAAAGGGTTACAGCCTTGCATGGAGGCAAATGAAAACAGAAATTGATCAAAGCTACCATTTTTTACCAATAACTTGTTTCTTCAGAGGCTCTAGTCTCTCTTCATGCTGATTGCCTGACTGCATAATCACCATTGGCAGCTTCCCTCACCCTCTCCTAAAGATCCTCTGCATGGATTTTTTTCTTTCCAATTGCATTTCCGGGGACAATAAGAAAGTTGCAGTATAAATTAAATAAGATGCCTGGAGACTCTGAATCAAAAATAATGTTGAAGAATTTCTGAGTAAAAAGGGAAGAAAGAGGGAAGCTAAATGCAGTGCCTGCCTGCTGACTTCTCCCTTGCTATACTCACACCAATTAAGCATAGCAGCACCGACAGGGTGGCCAAGGGGGCACCTTTGTGCACACATGCTAATTTGTTCACGGGTTGAGGCACACAATTAAGAAAAATGTTTCTCCACACATTCCCAGAACCAAAGATGGAACATTTCGAGGCACATTGACAGGAAAGGATACAGACACAGCTGGATCAAAGGCAGGCTGGATTTAGAGAAGATTTGTACTGTTCACCTGGCACTTCCCATCAGGATCAGCAGGCACTACAAATTTAAGTCCTCTTTGGTCATTCAAAACATTATGCTGCCATTACAAAATAAGCAGAGGGTAGAAGAAATTTTTAAAGGCAGCTGAAAGAAGTGCAAGGGCATTGAATTTAAATCCAGGAGAAACGGGTCTTGCAAGTCTTACACAGAGTTCTAATGTTGATACAGGATAGAAAGAGAGCAAGGAGATAACCATCTTCATAATAAACTACTGGCTTTAGCTGTAATGGGTGGGATCAGATTGTTGTTTCTCTACTCTCCCCCTGCTTTTTTCTCTTTATTAGCTTAAATGTTGGGATTTTTTTAAAGAAAGGCAAAAGCAGAAATTAAATGCTCACTCTCAAAATGAAGCTGACATGAGCCTCTGGCTGTGAGGATGGATTAGTTTTGAAGGCATCCTAGGCACAAAATGAGGCCGGTGAGGGCTGGTGGTGGAATTCCCAGTAGGGACAGGTTCCTTTAAAACACAGATTAAATAGGGAGGAAATGCACAGTGTATGAATATGAATTGATGCTGGGCCTTGCCTGGTCTCACTTCATTTGATAAAGCACATTCCCTTATTGCATGTCAATTATTTACATTATTTAAATATATATCATGAGATGAACATGTCAGCCCTGAAACAGATACACAGATACACATGGAAGCACACACATGCACCAGAGCATGAGGAAAGGAGTCACACATCAGTCCATCAGGCAGATAATGAGCGGACACTCCTGTTCTGGTGAGCTGTGAGGCACAAGCACCCCTTTGCTCAGCCCCTGATGCATTCCTTGTGCTGCCCCTGCAGAAGAGTTGGCACTCCCCAGAATAATTTGAATGCAGGCTCTGCTCAGTGCTGCGGGAATGTCAGCACCGGGCAGGAGCCCCTCTTCTTGCCAGTGCCTCTGCTAATCTCTGGTACGTGGAACTGCTTGTCTGTGAGATAGTTATTCTTCATTTCATCTGCACAAGTTTACAGCAAAGGAAACACAAGAGAGCTACATTTAAATGAGATAAAATCCCTGTGCCCCTCAATTCTCCAAAGTTGGTGTTATTAGTAAAGATGTTAGCAGTTGATATTGCACTGTTCTGGCCTCTACCGATGTATAAAAATCTGCTCTGAATTCTCCTGAAACAAAATTGTGTTTCTTACGTGATTTCCATTCTTACAAGGAATTTCTGCCCGTGGCTTTTGCTACAGGTATACAAAAGTCTGGGGATGGCATAGGCTTTGCACCAAGAACTGCAGCTTTAGTTCTGCTATTTGCCTCCAATCCACAAGGCAAAGTAAAATTCTACTCTGAATAGCCTGACCAGGCATCAGAATAAATGTGGACCCAAATTTTGCAGTTTTATTAGTCTGTATGCCCTGGTTACAGACGGAGTCAAATTTTTCCAAGAGTCATTTGTGCAGCACAAGGGCTGAGAGCACTGTGCATAGCTCTTGAAACACTGGAGTCTTGGGCAAGGATAGACTATGGATATATGGACTGGTCCAAGATAAAAATTGGATGCTTCTGAGCTTTCCACTGTGTGATTCCTCTTCTCCAGTCTCCTTCTAGGTCTGAGAAGGTCCAGAACAACAGGGATGTTGACTGGATTTAGCTAGCTCTGGTGAAATGTTCCTAAAAGAGCAAATAGGGTCTAGTATAACATGTAATTTTGATGATGTATTTCGCTTTTACTAGTGGAAGAGGAACTAAACACTTCCTTCAGCCCAAAATTTGATGGGTCAGATTTCTGGCAGGTGATACAGCACAGCAGACTCAATGGAGGTACTCCAGTATGAGCCAGCTGTTGTGTTTACCAGAAGAACTGACCAAGACAATTCCATTTACCCTCTTGTGCTCTTGGCCTGGTGCTGCCTGCAGTGATAGTGGCTGCAGCAGCAGAATGGGGAGCAGCCAGCCTTCCTCTACCAAGAGAGAAAACCCAAAGAAGCATTGCACAGCATGTATAGGTGATTTGCATAATCCATATAAAGCAGCATCCTGCTGTACAAATCTTTTCTCTGCAATCAGGTAATCTTCCATACCCATCCTCATCCTGCAGTCTCTTCTCTCCCACTTTTTATCCTGTTAGGCTTCCTCCTACTTACCCATCACCATCCCTCTTTTCTGCCCAGGCCTTCAGTTTCTTTTCACACTAGGAACCTGATACCTCGATAACATGTCTCCACCTCTCTCCACTTCCAGCCACCTACCTACAATTCCTACTGACAGAAAGAAGATCCATGAGAAACAAGGACATTTAACTAGATGAAATGGAAAGGAAGTTGGAGACTTTCAGACATGGTCATTACTAATGTGAGAAGCCTGCCAAATCCCTTGTTATGGGTGGGGAAAAAGTTTTCTTTTTAAAACCTTTTTTCCTTTTCCCTTCTCTCGCTCAGGGCAGCGGGTGTGACCCTGTGCGCCCGCCTGGACTTCCCCATGAGCTCCCCTGGGCCACCCGGTCCATGGGAGAGCAGAGAGTGCTTTGAACTTTTTTCTTGTGTTTCCTGAAAGAAGGACAGATGAGCAGGGTTAAGAGGTTGGAACAGTGCAGCCCCCAGGTCTGCGGGTGGAGAAGCGGCAGCAGCAGGGCTGGCATGGTAGGAGCAGCGGCTGCCCTGCCCAGCACACACAGTTGGCACCGGGGCACATGACAGCTCTGCCACTCCCAGCAGCGTGCCTCCCCCATGCCAGGCGCAGAACTGCCCCAGGCACGGCATGGCCAGTGGAGCAGTGTGGAGCGGTTCCCACAGGAAGTGGCAGTGGCAGCCACGCTGTGCTGGGCCTGCAGAGCAGTGGCAGTGACAGCCCCTCTTGAAGCATCCACAGGCGGACTCCAGGCCCCCGGCTGCCTCATGGCTCTGGCAGGGCAGTGGTGGCAGCCCCTTCCCCCAATGAGTGCAGCCATGTCGTAGGGTAAAAAACCAAAA
>VYZS01020969.1:0-16511 GCA_013400695.1 Neodrepanis coruscans
GGGATATTTTCCTCCATGTATCTGTGAGTAGTTACTGAGGAGGATGCCCTAGTAGGCACATGAAGAGCCCTGTGATCTCCTCTGGCGGGCTGGGAAGCCTTGCTGGGGAATCTCACTCG
This sequence comes from Neodrepanis coruscans, assembly GCA_013400695.1. Taxonomy (NCBI): domain Eukaryota; kingdom Metazoa; phylum Chordata; class Aves; order Passeriformes; family Philepittidae; genus Neodrepanis; species Neodrepanis coruscans. Next base: position 120 of record VYZS01020969.1, read on the forward strand.
GGCAGGTGGTGGGAGGCTTTTGAGGTTACCATTCCTCTCATCCCAGTGTCCACTAGCTCATCAGATAGTTTTAGGAGTCCATAAGAATAACATCTGTAGTTTATGTCATTTGAAATCTGTCAAGTACAGGTACAATCAGATCCCTTTAAGAGCAGGGCTGTGAGATGGAAAACCACCTCCCTTTCTGTGTCTCATCCTGTACTGGGGGTTAAGGGAGAAAGTGTGGATATGTCAAACAAGTCAGCTGATTTACTACTGTTGTCTGTCACTTGCTTTAAATGTTTTTAATAACTGTCAGAACAGTTCCTTCATAAGTCCTGGTAGCATTGCTATAGCTGTTGCAATATTTTTATCATTCTTCTTTTTTTTTCCCAACTTGTGTTATGGGCAAAATTCTCAACTCATTTGATTTATACAGACACATACTGGCTGAAAATACAGTCCAGCATGAGAAGAGCTATGAGACTTTTTTTCAAAACTGGTAAACAAAATCCTTTGGGCTGTCTCTGGCCTGTGTAGAAGGACACTGCAGGAGCAGTAAAGATTTCTTTTGTTCCTCTGGCTATTCTCAGGTGTGAAAAGTACCTATTTCCTTGGCATTCAGCAAAATGCTCATATTGGTTTTGCAAGAACATCACAAACCTTTCTGTCCAGGTGCCTGTGCCATTAATCTGGGATTGGAGGTTTCTACCCCTGTGAATTTAAATCTTCAGCTGGGGATTTTGTGCTCTGACCTACTTAACAGGTTGCTCGAGGCAGAACTTCAAACTGGCCTCTGTTTTTTAGCTTTGTTTTCCAGTCCTGTTTTATTTTTGTGGGTGTTAGCTGCTTCTTCCTCTTCCATAAAATAGCCAGCTGATTTTACTTTTTGTCTCTGTCCCACCTGCCTGGCCTCTGCTGGTGGACTTGGAAAGCCCTCATGATGACTGCACAACTCAAAAGCCTTGGCTCCCTTTCCCTGGGAGAGCTCCGCTCTCCAGGCATTTGATCTTACACCCGTGGCAGCTCCAAACAGGCCCAGGAGCAGAAATAAAAACAGTTTGGACTAGAGAGGGCACCTTACCCACCTCAGGACCTAAATGGTTTGGAGGAAAAAGCTCTCCTTTCTCCTCTTCACATTGTCTCAGTGTCCCCTCTGCTGTTGCCCAAGGGGGATGATGCTGTGCCGCTCCTGCCATAGGAATGTGTAGAGGCAGGGATGAGCCATGGGAGTTATTTATTTTCCCAATATCCCACCTAAACCTTCAGGCACAACTCCAGACCATTCCCTCGGGTCCTGTCACTGGTCCCTACAGAGCAGAGATCAGTGCCTGCCCCTCCATTTCCTCTCATGAGGAAGCTTCAGACCACAAGGAGTTCTCCCCTCAGTCTCCTGCAGGCTGAACAAACCAAGTGACCTCAGCCACACCTTCTCCTCTAGGCCCCTCACCATCTTCATCTCTCTCCTTTGGATGGTCCCTTCCCTGGAAGCAGGATCCCAGCCCTTTTTAATCCATGCCTTGTGCCGGGGAAAGCGCTCTGAAGGGACAGAGAGATCTTCCACAGAATGCCATTGTGTGTAACTTTCATTAAGAAGTTAAAAGGATTAAGGACGGGCTGAGATGTCAAAAAGTAGAGGCAGCAGAGAATTATTGAGTAATGAGTGTTGCTTGCAGTGAAGTTCTTTGGGGATTAATATTAACATGGAAAATTTTCCAGGGCCAGTCAGGACCCAGGATGTAAATGTACAAACCCTGGTCTTAAATGTGTGTGTGACAGAAGGATACATTTTAAATGAATGCACTTTGGAAGTTCTTAGATGACAGATTTAAGGGTGTTTCTGTGACCTTAATTTGTTCCTCTGTCATATACTTTGTGGCTCAGCCTCCAATTACATGGTTTCCACGGCAGGGTGAGATTGTAATACTTGTATATGTCTTCCCTGGAGATGTTTGCGATGTGTAAGGGCATTTACATCTCTATACGGATTTAAACTTGGCCCCTTAATACCTTTTGCATGGAGTGGTTGCAAAAGCCCCTCTCTGGTCTTGCTATGGGAGGTTTCAGACCTGTAATTGGCTCAGACCTTCTGATGGCCAAAAATCTTTACCAGCTCATATGAAATATGTTACTGGCCTCATCAGCTGGTATTGATTAGGACCAAAATTCATCACAGCTGGTGCCAGGCAAAATATTATTTGGATAGCTCAACCCAGGAGCACAAGAGTTAGAGCACTGAGTGTGCCCCCTCCTTGGACAGCCAGAGCCCTGGCCAGGACAAACAACAACCAGTAAAGCAGTGCAGGGATGCTTTTTTCTTGTTTTCTGTGGCACGACTTACCTGAACACAAAAAAGATGTGTTCTTCTGTGGTATTAGCACATTAAAAAAAAAAAATCAGCTTACTAATTAATTTTTATTGTGGTGTGTCAGGAACCCGGTGACAATACAAGGAGATATGATCTGTTTAAAAGTGCTTTCCAGCCCCAGGGTTCAAAAGTGTTTAGGGATCCCAGATCACATTTTCAGGTATCCAGCAAGGGGCTTACTTGCAGATGAAAGGTTTCAGGAGGCATTAAATGACTTAGATTTTCTGCAGCTGGTCTCCTGTGGAGTCAGCCCTGGATTTCTGGACTGTGTTTTCATGGCAAAATTTTACCTTCTGTGTTGGAAAACTGCTTGTCTTTGTGTATGCTGACTTCAGGGCACTTACTTCCTGACTTTCTAGTCTTGGCACCGCAGCTCTTTCCTTTTCCTTAAGAAAAAACAAAACCCAACAAACCCACACACCCCTCAAAAAACCCTTACATTCTCTGCTTCCTCAGTTACTCTGATTCTTGATCCTTCTGTGCTTTCTGCTACATCTTTACATTATTTCTGCTAGACTGTGAAATGTCTGGGAGAAATAAATTAACTCTTAATCAGATGTGACTGCATTTCTATTTTTGAAAGCCATCCAATATAGCAAATTAAATCAGGGGGAGAGTTGGGGGGTTGGATTGCACTGTGATCTCTGATATAGGTTCAAATATAGGTTGAAAATAGGTTGAAAACTCCTTTGAATTAGTGCCATGAGATGTAATTGAAAATACATGGTGTTTCAGGGCCTCTTCTCAAAAAAAGGTCAAGAAGAGAGTGAAACTAAGTTCAATCCTGTTTGAAATATATTTCATTAACAATATATTCATTATCTTAAGCTACTTCGCATATTTGTCATCGTTATATTTAATCTGTGAAACAGGGTTTTTTAGTTGTATTTTTAGCATGATATTTTCAAGACTGTCTTTTAAAAATAATTTTTAAATCTGTCTTTATATGTGTGTCTCAGGCTTAATTTCTACAGCCTGAAAACAGATTTCCAATGGTCATGAAAATGCCAACTTGATTTATGTTGAAGTCAATAGGAATCTTGTTGAGGGTGTGGAACTGGACTAGTAATAAATGCCTCTGGTCCCTGTGCACAGCGATGGTTGATGCTTGGTTCATGTGTGCCATTTTAATCTCTGAAAGAAAATAGGTGGAAATGGTGATTGGTTTGGTTCATGGCAAGGTTGTCTGTCCAGAGCAGCTCATNCAGTCCTGTGAAATACAAGTGCCAGTTCCAAGGAATCTCTCTTCTGTCATCACTGTGAGCAGCACATGGAAAGGAAGCTCATCCCTCTGTGTGTCTTGCTCACTCATGCCCATAAGGAGGTAACCACCCATCCCCAAGGTCTCACACCCCACCTCATCAGAACAAAGACAAGGAAGAGGAGAAGGCACCATTTTACACTTAAGGGGGCCAGCAAGGCAGGAGGGGATATGGTTTCATGGTTTGTTCAAAGTACTGTTCATTTTATAAGTGCAAATGATTGCACTGAGAGTGTATGAATTTGCTGTAACCTGTGTAGCAAGTTTCTTTTTTGTTGGGTTTTTTTTGTTTTATTTGTAATGAATTTCTTTTAAAATCTGCTTGGTTTATAACCTGTTCAGCAGTATTTTTGAACTTATCACATGGATATAAATTTTATTACAACTCCCCTGATTGTCTCAAGCTCTCAAACGGCACATTTACAAATCAGTGTAATCTCCATTTAGAATCTGAAGCAAAATCATATACTAAACATGAGACTGCAGAGTTTGGCTCCAAGAGAGGTGCTTTGATGTAAAGCTAATACAGTTTGAGTCTATTCACATAATGCCAGGAAGCAGAACATTGAATGTTCCAGTATATAGTCCACATCTGAAAGTTTCCAGAGAATTGGCTGTATAAAATCACAGAATCATTTGGCTTGGAAGCAACCTTTTAGCTCATCTAGTTCTGACCCCCCCCCCCCCCCCATGGGCAGGGAGGCCATTCACTAATCAGGTTTCTCAGGGGCCCATCCAACTTGACCTTTGAACACTTCCAGGGATGGGACATCCACAACTTCTCTGGGAAACCTCTGCCAGTGCCACACCTACCCTCTTTCAGTTTGAAGCCATTCACCCTTGTCCTGTCACTCCGGGCCCTTGTAAATAGTCTCCATCTTTCTTGTAAGCTCCCTTCAGGTACTGGAAGACCACAATTAGGTCACCCCAAAGCATTTTTTCTCCAGGTTGAACAATCCAAATTCTGTCTCTCTTTTCTCATAGCAGAGCCTCCTCTGAACTCACTCCAACGGGTTCATGTCTCCTGTGCTGGGGATCTCAGAGCTGGAGACAGCTCTGCAGATGGGTCTCACCATAGGGGGTAGAATCACCTCCCTCCCCCGCTGCCCACACCGGGGGTTTCTGGGCTCCCAGAGCACATGACCAGGTCATGTCCAGCTTCTCATCCACCAGCACTCCCAATTCCCTCCCTATAGGGCTGCTCTGGATCTGTTCATCCCCAGCCTGGTGCCCCACCCCAACACTTGATCTTGTTAAACCTCATAAGATTCCCGTGGTCCCACTTCTCAAGCTTGTCCAGGTCCCTCTGGATGGCACCCTGTCCTTCAGGTGTGTCACCACACTGCTTAGCTTGGTGTCATCTGCCAATTTGCTAATGAAGAAGGCAGAGTCCAACAGAGATGGTGCCTGCAAAAATAGCTGGTGTGCTGTCAGCTTTAGGGCTCCATTTGAAAGGCAGGGTGATAATGGAAGCACATAATGTTGGTCAGACATGAATACCTACTGCCCTGGTCTGCAGATTCTGCTGTAACTGCTCTCTAAATTTAAACAGGTACTTACTGTGTGTGTCTGCACCAGTTGACACAGGCTCAGCACAGCCTGTGCTGCGTGGTGTGAAATGGAGCCTTTTGTGTTGGTGCTGGTGAGGATATGTCCAGCAAGATGGATGAAGTACAGAGTTTTGTTCCCCGAGTAGCACCTTTCATGGCAATATCTGCCAGAGAAGCAGATGATCCTCTGTAGGAATGAAAAATCAAAGGGGAGTGATGACCCCAGGTGGGAAAAAGTTATTAACTTGAGCAAAGGGTTGATTTCCTGGAAGATTCCTTGTACTGAGGTAAGTGGTCAATGGCAGACCAGCTAACTTAATAAAGTAAAAATATAATCTTTTTAACAACTCACTTTCTTATTCTTTTATTATCACAAATGTCTTGCTTCGGAGGATTTGCATCTACCAGCCTACCTGTGGTGCATCTGTCCTGTTGTTTCCAAAGCAGGAATTTAATATTCCACAGATGGTCTGAGTTATAGCTAATTGTTAGTGTTGTGTCACTGAACGTAATCTTTTCTTGTGGTCTGTTTAAACCAGGACACTTGGGAATTGCCCACTCCCTCTGAAAGCTGGCAGAGGCTGTTTGGCATGCTGTATTGCCCAGCTCCAGTCCTGTATCTTGACTGCCTGGGCTTGATTCACAGTGGTCCTGGCATTTATAAGGATCTCTGCACATGGTGTGCCTCTGTAGAAGTCTATTTATAGTGTGCATGCTTGAAGGAAATATAAATTAAGGTGTAAGCTAGCAGGTGACAGAGACAGGACATGTTTTAGGGCTGAGTGGAAGGCAGGTCAGTTAACCTTTGTTTCGCCAAATAGGAAACACTATTGTTTATATATATATATATATATAAAATCACTCAATTTTTCATAAAAAGTAAAATTAGTTACTCTGCAATCAAATTACCTCGGAAATGCTAGAGAGCAACAAGTGCTGTATTCCTGCTTGTGAGGTGCTACGCATCTGGAATTATTTTCCTGATGTTTCAAAGGAAGCAAAATTGGGTTTGTTCTCCTGAGAGTCAATTAGTTCTCTGCTGGTAAATATTTTTAAATCTGTAGGTAAAAAAGGGGTAAAGCTTTATCAGTTCTTCCAGAGAGCAGGTCAGTGGTGTCACTGCTGCTGCAGAATTCATCGGCAGAGTAACACGTGAAAGCGGGAGGTTAATTTGCAGAGATTTATGCTCCTCAGCCCCAAGTCCTCCAAGCTGTAAGAATTCTGCACTCAGTGAGAACCCCAGTGCTCACAGGGGACCAATTTGCCAGTCCCATCTTCTGGTTTCCAACGAAAACAGGAGTAACACATTTCACAGGTGTAATGTGGCAGAATGAGGGAATCTACCTGTCAGTAGCTTTTTCCACTGATGGCGTTATGTTATCAGAATACTGGTTTGGCCCTTAAGTTGTCACATTTGCTGCCCTATGGCTTTCCGAGGACCAGTTTTGTGACAGTGTGTCACTGCAGACTGTTTTAATTTCAGAATACAAACTGCTGCCAGGAGAAAGATAATTATGATACAAAATGCTCCTATTTTTTTCTTTTCTACCAAGAAATCTAAAAATGTGGTGTTGTGAGTTAAGCTAAAGGAAAGCAAAATTATCCCTAGGAGATAAAAATAGCTCCTCAGTCTAAGTTCAGTTTTTAGAAAGAAATTGGTTACAAGGTAAAAATCTCATCTCCTTTTATGTGGATGAGGGGTGGGGGCCAGGCTGTTAAACCGTGTTGCAGATTCCTACAAGTTCTCATACATTTAAAAAAAAAAATCCATTACACTTTCTAAAGCAGGAGTCTGCCCCTGTCCTCTAGTTTATAAATATTTCATGCTGAAATAATGCATGAGGTGGCAGAGCTCACACCACGCTGCAGGGCTGGAATGGCTCTTTTCGGATTCTGATTGAAGTGGATCGCTGGGGAGCTGTGCATATGCTGAAGCCTGCGGACCAAAATCTGCCCCTGCAGGGTCTGCACTCACACAAGTGTAGGAATGAAGCCATTTGGTAAAAAAAGTAAAGATTGTGCCTACTGTTACTCTGTAATGCGTTGCTGTTTTCACCAGGTAGTGGATAAGTGTGAGGCTCATTAAGAAAAAANGATTTTGTGCAGCTGGTGGTTGAGCAGGGTAATTAAAGAGTCCGTCTCAGGGTACAGTTATGGGAGAGAAGGGGAAAACCTCCTTTCCTTTTTGTGGCTTTGGGGTGGAAAGGTATATTCCCTGAGCCTCGTGTCGGGAGTGTGTCGTGGAAATGGGGTTTGGCTGCAGCAGTGTGTGGTGGTGGAATCACAGGTGGGTGAGCTGGGGATGACCAGACTCAGGGCTAGAGCTGCCCCCAGACCTCTGGGAAGCTCCAGCTGCCAGCTCCCAAGCAGGGTGTGGGGAGAGGCTGCATGAAGATCTGGGGATGCCATGCAAGGAATGCATTAATGTCCATTACAGCTCTTAATTCATTATGGAAATTGGGTGTACAAGGCAGACTGTATAGTGTAATTTAGTACCATTTGTATTCTCCAAGTCAGCTCGTTTTATCTACATAAACCACTTAATTTCCTGTGCTCTGTCTCTCCTAATACTTGATTTTGTTGTGGACCCCACAGAATGTGGGGATTCCTGGAGGTCATGTGTTTCTAGTTATCTGAGAAGGAAAATGTTAAGAGAACTGGAGCTGAAATAAACACTCTGTCAATTAAAATATTATAATGCTTCCTTTTCTGAATCACTAGTAATTTGCATGATCTGGTAAGAACGACTGGGAAAAACCCCTTGGAGAAATTTTACAAAATGCCCAGATGATTTGCATATTTAAACAATTTATTCAGCAATCTGTTATATCTTAAATGATCCATTGAAAGAGAAAATACAAATCACCCAGTATTTTAGTACAAATGAGGTTTCTTTGTTGAAAGGTAAAACTTAATTGTACAATTGTCCATTGTACAATTGTACATCTGTTAGGAAGATTTTTTTTATCCTGTTAAACCTTTATAAGGTCAGTAATTAATTGTTGTACCAAACCAGTGGTTTGTTGGGGATTATCTGCATTGTCTCTGTTTCTGATGGATGGGAGGGAAACACATGTTCCAGCCAGACCAAATTTTTTGTGATTCATCAGAATTATCTCAGGTAATACTAGGATGTCCTCCTTCTTTATTCCTTTTGTGAAAGCATGAAGGAGAGAATTTAGGTTGAAATGCTGGATGAGGATTAGTAAAAATCACAGGTAAATCCTTGGCTCTGTCACTAATATCCCGGCAGCCTTGGACAAGCTGTTGTCAACTCAGCCTGTAAAAGCATTGAAGGAATCAAGTGTTCCCAAATCTGTGAGCATGTGTGCACAGTCTCTATTATTTTCTGTTTTTCCTGGCTGAGTAGGTTCATAGTCTTAGTTGAAACCCTGTGGTACTGTTAGTCATAATAACGAATATTCCCTGTTTACTGGATGCACTTTGACAGAATTTAAGAGTGACATTAAATTGGAATTACCTCCACATTTCATGCTGCCCACAATCCCAAAGCTGCTCGGAAGCAGATACTGCACTACAGCTTTTGGGAGCAGCAGAAAATAATTCCTCCCCCTCACCCTCCCCCATGTTTGCAGGGAGGCACCATGAGATGCAGTGAGTTGTCCAGACGTTTTAAATGAGCAAGGGATGGAACTGTATCATCACTCACAGCCCCATTTCTCCTGATATTTGGTCCCTTGCTCCACTAACTGCATTTCTGTACAAATCTTTACCAGATGCAGGTTGGTAGGGCCTGGCCTCCATCCCTGGTCTTACCCTGTGAGTAGCTGGCCCTGAAGTTGGAATTTGGTTTCTTTAAAGGTCATTTTCATTGTTGGAAAAGAAACAGGTCATTCTAGCTGCTGACACAGGAGACTCAGAAACTGATTGGCAGATCTGAATGCAGACTCTGGTTAAAATCCAAGTAAATAATGTGATACCTTGTTTTTTACCTTATTGTAATCAGCTCATTTCTTGTGGATAATTAAGTACTTGAAATTCCTTTGTCTTGCACTGGTTGTTTCAAACATCGAGAAAAAAGTGGTGTTTTTTTTTTCTAAAATGTAAATTCATAATTAGGTTAGCAAGTAAAAACACTGACAGAACTGGCAAGGAAAATTATGAAATGTGGAACTTCTGCCAGGGAGAAAGGATAGCACGGGTGTGCTGCCTCAGCAGCCTGAATTTTGCCAACACCCCCGTTTCTGTGCTGGGTTGACTTTGGCTGGATGCCAGATGCCCACTCAGCTGCTTTCTCAGTCCCACTCTTCAACAGGTAGACAGGTGGAAGAGAAAAACATGAAGGAGCTCTTGGGTTAACATGAGGAGGGGATGATCACTTTCCAGGTAGCATTATGGGCAAAACAGACTTGACCTAACGAAAATTAATTTATTTCCAATTAGAATAGAGTTGGATGGTAACAAGGACAAGAACTTATAACATCTTACCCCTCCCATCTCCCTTTTTCCCAGGATCAACTTCACTCCTTTATCCCCAACTCCTCTGAGCACTGTGGGGGAATTTTGGGGGTGGGGGAGTTGCAGTGGGTTCATATTAGCTACTCTCTGACCTACTTCCTCTACACACCTTTCCCAGGCTTCAGTGTGGGCTTTGCATGTGCTGCAGTCCAGGACAAACCTGTTCCAGAATGGGTCCTGCCCATGGACTGCAGCTTCCTTCAGGGCATATTCTGCTCCAGCTGGGGGTTTTCCAGGCAAGCGTGGCTCAAATGTTGGGAGCCGAGTTGTCTGATTTTAAATCATGATGTTAAAATTAGTTAATTGGATTTGCCACACAAAAAGTCAGAAATTGGATGTACAAATCCTTCCATGCCTTTACAGTACAAATCCTGCCAATAAATTCTAAGTACACTAAATATAAATCCTTTTGTTACACTTGGGATGGAAATCACTGATTTATGAATCAGAATGGTAAAAATCCCAGGGTTCTACCAGGTTTACAAATCCTGGCATCATTTTTAAATGGAAAATTCCAGTCTTGCTTTTCTGGGTTTTGTGTGTGGCTTTATCCCTGGAAGAACAATTTGCATCTGTCTCCAGTTCTGCAAGGTGCTGGCATAGGTCCTGGTGTTTTATTTCAGCCTGGGTTATCAGTCCAGGAAGAAGTGTCCTACTGAATGTGGTAGGAAGGAGAGGTTTTTTCCTTTCTCTGGAGACTTCAGATGATTGCATGAGACAGACAATGGAGTGTGGTTTGTTGCTGTGCTTCTGAGCAGTGGTGTGGCTCCCTGTGGTTGGATTCAGAGGCTCAGCTTCTCCCAGGGCTGCCTGTCCAGGCCACCCTCTTGCTTCTGATGCTGAGATGAGAGGCAGGACTTGTGGAGGTCCTGTGAGGATCAGAGGGGTGGGGAGTTCAGCAGAAGCTCTTGGCAGGAGACCAGGCTGGCAAAATCTGGAAACCAGCAGGACAAAAATAATCCTGAAAGGCTGCTCAGAAGGAAAAGCCACTTTTGCCAAAACGGTAGTGGAAAACTGACATTTATTTAAGGGGATTTCTGATACAAGACTAAATTCACTTCTGAATAGAATGGAAAATAACTTTTGCATTTAAAAAGCTCTTTTCTCCTCTCCTGGCGATCATGCTTGTGCCTTCCTGCAGGCTGCCCTGGTCTCCATCTTTTCCACTGTCGTTTTTCCTCCTTGTTTCCCTAGGCAGGTTGTTTAGGTCCCGACAAAATGAGAATACACAGGTGTGCAAGATACAACCACGTATGTTCATGCTGCACTGAAGTCACCCGGCTGTCCTTCTGCACAGTTCCATCTCACCTGACTGTTTTCCCTTGCAAAGTTTGCTCCCCACAGCCAAGGGCTCAGCTGCAGCTCAGGTGACATGGCTGGAGGGCACTGGCTCAGCAGTAGCAGCGCTCGCTCACTGTGTTGCTTCACACTTGGAAATACTTGAGTAAGTTTCTGGAGCAGCTCCAGAGACTTCCCGCATGTTCCCAGAGGCGTGGCAGAGGTGGCAGGAGCCTCAGTGGCTTTTATTGCAGCCCATCCCTACAAAGGAACAGATGCTTTCAGACCGTCATTCTGTCAATTACTCTGTTTTAAAAAATCCAGTGGAAAACAGGGAAAAACAAGTACTTCCTTTTATCAGTGGATGTCTTGTCGCTAATGAAAGGTAGGGTTAAAGACCTCTTGGCTCTTTTTTTTCAAATGCTAAGGAATTATTATGTGGTATTTTGCATAATTTGCTAGTACAAATGTTGCCATTGTTCTTCTTGTACTGTCTTTGTACTCCATGTAATCTTTGAAAGAAATATGGACTTGGATGTGATGGACTATGAGGGGAGAACCTGATACCCCTGGGTCAGAGGATTGAATGTTTGGTAAGTCTGTGCCAGCAGCTGTTGCCAGCTTGACTTCTACTCTGCAGTTTAATTCTACATATTTATCCTGTTCACTATTCTATTATCTAGTACAAACCTAAGAGTAAATTTTTTTGACTTCCTCAAAGAACACCTTCTTGGAAAACCCCTTAAAAATAACTTTGATGAAGTGAATAGCCACACTCCCAAAATGGCCAGTGGGACAATTTAGAAGACCATGGTTAGAGACTGTCTTTAGTTACCTCAAAATCTGACTTTTTTTACACCCAGGAGTATTTCCATTGTGAACATCCCAAGGATCAGACTTTGCTCATCTGGGCACTTCACACAGGAAGGCCAAAATTTCCATAGTCTGCAAACCTCACAGGCAGGCATTGTATCATTAACTCAGAGACAGCCTGGCATGGGATTAAGTTGTTCTTTCCTGAATATCTGAAGCCCTGTTCTGTCCAGGATGCACTGCCCTTCCCACATGTATGGAACACGGTACATACACACATATTTCTTCCTAGGAACATTTATTTTCAAAGTGGTTAATGAGAAGCTTGGGTTCAAAAAAGCTGACAGAGCAAAGCTCAAATAGGACACTCTTGTTGCCTTATGAAAGTGTGAAAAATATTAGCAGAATGTAGTCTTAGAGATTTTAAAAGAAACTTAATGCACTTACCTCAGAGTTGCTTAATTTTTCATTTTGTTACAGCTGGAGTTACCCCAGGAATGACTGGTATGTACCTTCTTTATAACCCATGCTGTTACTCGTCCTGTGGCTGTGCTTGTTGTGAAGCATGCTCACTCTTTGTGTCATTTTGGAGGGAGTTTATGAACAATGCAAACAAATTCAGGACTTGACGACAAAGAAGAACAGGAATAACTCTTACACTGTTGCCAAACTTTCAGTCAGTGCTCAGAAATGGTAAATAAAAACATCTTTGGGAGGTCTTTCTTTATGAGAGATGTGCGATTTTTTTTTTCTGTTTGTCAGGAATGCAGAGCTTGCACGACAAAGGAAATGGGGAGTAATATAATGTCAGTAACCTTGTGTCCAGCTCCAAGATATGTATAATGCATGAATAGTTTTTCCTGACAGGCAATGAATCTCAGAAAAGGTTGGATTTACACCACATAGATAACATTGAAAGAATTATGTTGCAAATGCCATTGTGGCTTCCAAAGCATTTTGTTTTCATGCAGACTCAATGCTGAGGCAAAGTAACTGTTCCCAATCACCAAGTCCTGAGCCAAGAGCCTGCCTGGTTCCTGAAGTTAAAGAAAATGCATTAATTATTCCTGCTTTATTTGAAACAAGGGGAAATTGACACAAAGATTAAAAGAACTGAAATGTTGAAGAGGGAGGGGAACACACTGGTGGGGATTTTGATCAGACTTGTTCTGCAAAATATGCTTTATTATGTACCTTCTTGGCTTTTCTCCCTGGTTCAAAAGTGCATGGCCATGCCATTAAGATTCCCAGGGGAGTAGGTACTGTCTTCTTGTGTTACATTTGGGCCACCATTTCACTCCTGTTTTTTAAGGTCTGAGCATGGAATAGTGCTCTGAGAAATGCATGTTGCTTGTCAAATACCTCACTCTTTGCTGCAGCACCAGTTGTGTTAAAGAAGGAGCATCACAGAAATTGGCAGGGGCTTAGAGCCGTGGATGGAACACTGGGTATGATGGGATCCCAGCACAGGAAGGTCTCAGTGTTGTGCTTAAAAGGCTCTTCTACAATCTGCCATAAGGATTTCATGGAAGCATTACAACCTCCTTTCTCCTATCACTGCTACCATGAATGCCAATGTACTTACTTCCCCCCACCCCCTTCCACTGCTTTTCATTGTGCATGTTTATACAGGAGCAAAGGGAGTGTAATCTCCTGCCTTCCTTATTTGTAGATTTTTTGCTGTCACCTCACATGATTATAAATGGCCCCGCCAAAGTACAAAACACTGTGAGAAATGGAATGTGCTACTTGACTTTTTTTCCCTAGTACAAATTTATTAACAGATAGGTGAGAAGACCTGTGACTTTTCTCCTGGGGGGTGACTCCATTCCACACAATTTCTTGCCCCATGACTAAGTGCCATGAAAAAGGAGTATTCTGTGTTTATTTGGACCTCAGGAAAGCTGGAGGCCTTTTCCCCCCCTTTTACACTCAAGAAAACCTGCAGCACAATTCTTTGCCTTCGATTCAATCCTTCCATCCATCATCCAGTCAAAGTCCAAGTGTTACTGTACAAAAGAGTGGAAATGCCTGGAGTTTACTACTTCCAGGAGCTACAAGAACTTATCTGCAGCCGTGGATGCTTCTGTATTGAGCACATCAAGGGTTAATGTTTCAGTAAATGTCCTATTTGCCACATTGCCTGAAGCAGGAGAAGTAACCAATAAACCCAAGGTCTGGATGAGATTGGAACTACCTGTAGTATGTTCAGGGGCTGCACTTTTCCATTTATTGCCAACCTTGCTTATACATCGGTGCCCTGACCCGTAACTTCTTTAGTTTTGGTTCATATTTAACCCAGATCCAAACTAAAGGATTGTGGAAATCTGCTGGTAACCACAAACTGCTGTGTGTTTGTTAATGACTGCCAGCCTCTTCAGGTGACAAATTCAAGCCTGGAGTTAGACTGCATCTCTGGAGGGCTCTTCAGCTCTTCTGGAGCACATTCTTTATGTGTTAGACCCTTTGAATGCGTGTGCTGAGGGAAAGGAAAGGATCCTACAGCCTTTCTCAAACTGCATTTCTGTGCAGATCTTTGTCAAGGAAGCCTCTAGCCCTGTTTTTTGGTATCTTCACATCAGTGAAGTAAAATTATAAAGCTTTATTTTGCAGTAAATAGATAGATCCCTGTGTGAATCAGTTAATATGTGCAAGGACCTGAAATCCTGGGTTCTTTTTTCAGGAACTGCTGCAGCTCAACCTCTTGTGCCTCCTTTCATAAAACAGAGTTTTTACTTACCTTACAGGAGTTCTTTTATAAAGCTAATTTGCTGTCCTAGAGAAGATTTGTAAAACCCAGTTAGGGACACCAGCATCAACTTCCACAAGTTAAAAAAAAAAGGTTTCTAATGTCTATCTTGGGAATACAAGCCTGCTACATAGGAGTAGGTGTATAGAGAATTGATTTGTTTTTTCAGATAGTGAAGAGTTAAAAGGCACTGGATGCCCGATCCAGTCTATGACTTCTGGTTTGTCCATCCGTACAGTCGCTTCCAGCATGACATCTCCATTTTATTTGATTGCTTCAGTCAAACTTACTCAGCTCCTGTCCCCAGGAGTGGAGACTAGTAGGGTGGAAAAGGACTAAATATCCTCTGCTTCTCCCTGTTTAGCCCCAGGACAGCAGTAAATCTTCCTTCTGTCACTGCTGTAACATTTAGGCTATGATTTTCTTGGCTGCATTTCCTAGCTTTGCCCTTCTAGCATTTTTTTGCTTTGCAGCTCCATGTGATACAATGCTGCACTCATACTAAAAAAAGCACCTAAGTTTTCCCTGTGGAGTGTTAGCAGGGTGGGCAGGAGTTGGTGAGAGGTGTGATCCGGCTTTATCTTCATAAATTTAGATGATACACGTTTGCTGAGTTTAGCCTTATAGATAGGGAATGTGTTTCCTTCCCTTTTGTCGTATTGGAGTTGTCTTTATTTCCTCTTTTCCCATTAAATCATGGACATTTTTGTGATTGCTTTTTTGGTTTGGGGTTGTTTTTTGGAGTTTTTTTGGTTGGTTGGTATTTTTCTGGAAATGATGGTTAACCAGCTTCTATCCAATCTCTGTAAATGTTGTTGCACTGCTAAATAGGGAAGGTTTTGCCCCTTGATTCTATTTTTGCTTTCTATTTAAACTATTGTCACTTATCTCTACTGCTCCAATATGACATTTTAATGAATGGCCTGTTCCCTCAGCTCAGTTCACAAAAGCTGTTCTACCACTGATTTTATGTCATGTCAGCTTGAGACCAGAATAGGTGAGCTTGACCTCAGAGCACCTGTGTGTTACATTTTTAAAAATAATGTATTCTTTGCTAGTCTGTTCCACTTCTGATATCTCTATAGTGAATTGCTTCCTATTTGCTCTCACCAAGCAGAAAATTTTGGAAGAGGCAGAACTTTCTGTTGCCTGATTTGGAAGTCACATTAACATTACCAAGACGACAACAACAACAACAACAACAAAAAGGCCATGTCGCCTGCCCTAAAACTGCAGTCAAACACAATTAAGGTAAAGTTGCACCAATTTTGTGTTTTCTTAACATATCAGGCTGTAATTTGGGACAGTTCAGTAATTAAGCAGCAAACCTGAATGGTCCCTGCAGTGTGGATGGTAATTCCTGGGGAGGAGATGTTGAGGGCAGCTAAGCCCCGGTCCTGGGTGTTTCCAAGGAAGATCCTCCTTTCTCATTAGCTAAAAACCTCTCTCCTCCTGGCATATACCTGGATATGTTGGAACATCTTTCTCTGAGAGTGTGAATCATTGAAGAACAGTGGATTTAGGGCTCTAGATGATTTATCTGCTTGTGGGGTTTGACGTTGGATGGTTGCCAGATGCCCTCCCAGCTGCTTTCCTGACTATGACAGGGAAAGAAAATGAGATGGCAAACCCTGTGGGTTGAGACAAGGACAGGAGATCACTTACCCATTACCATCATGAGCAAAACAGGTCTGACCAGGGGAAAATTTACTCAGTTTGTTACCAGTTAAATAGAAAGTCAGAATGTGAGAAACAAAGAGAAAACAAAAACAAAATCAAACCCCTCAAAAAACCCAAACACACACACCCCCCCAAGCAAAACAAAACAAACCAAAAAAAAAAAGAAAAGAAAAAAAACAAAACCAAAGCAACAAACAAACCAAAAGGGCAGACCAAAGATGTAGTATTTGTGTCA